>VFFE01007219.1:1410207-1455143 GCA_008921705.1 Burhinus oedicnemus
GGGCCTGGAAAAGCAAGTCCTATGGCGACATGGCACCCCAGAGAGAATCGAGTCGGACAATGGGACTCATTTCCGAAATAGCCTCATAGACACCTGGGCCAAAGAGCATGGCATTGAGTGGGTGTACCACATCCCCTATCATGCACCAGCCGCTGGGAAGACAGAACGATACAATGGACTGTTAAAAACTACACTGAGAGCCATGGGTGGCGGGACCTTCAAACATTGGGACACACATTTAGCAAAAGCTACTTGGTTAGTCAACACGAGGGGATCTGCCAATCGAGCTGGCCCTGCCCAGTCAAAACTTCCACGCACTGTAGAAGGGGATAAAGTCCCTGTAGTGCACATGAAGAATATGCTAGGGAAGACAGTCTGGGTTAGTCCTGCCTCAGGCAAAGGCAAACCTATCCACGGGATTGCTTTTGCTCAAGGACCTGGGTGCACTTGGTGGGTGATGCGGAAGGATGGGGAGGTCTGCTGTGTACCTCAGGGAGATCTGATGTTGGGCGAGAATACCCAGTGAATCAAATTGTATGATGTTAATTGTTAAATAATACTGCCATTGTATGTCGTCATTACTAGAATTACTATTGATTGTATTATGGTAAGAATCGCCAAAATTAATGACAAAAGGACTTCAATGAAACCGAATAAAGTGCAGCAGTGGTGGGACCAGAACTGACCCCAGCAGCTGGCGCCCAGCAGCTTCCTTGAGATTGACATCTTCAACCCGTGGACCGTGGGCATGGGCCGCATTGGATACACCAGCCACAAGACCTGAATACAGCATGCAGCAGTCCAGCACCATACAGCATCTCGCCTGCCCTGAGAGACTGTTCTAACAGAAGAACCCCAAAGTCATGGATTAAATTAACTCAATGGGCATTTTTAGAGGGATGGCCCATACAGTAAGGGAATTATATCTGTATGTATATATCTGTATGTATACATAAATAAGGAAAAATAGTGGTAATTAACTGGAAACTATAAGATCTGGGCATGACGTAGATGGTATAGAATAAGGGGTGGATAATGTCCTGGTTCCGGCGGGGATAGGGTTAGTTTTCTGGCCCGGGACACAGGTATTCCATACCACGTGACGCCATGCCCAGTCCATAAAAGGGAGCTGGCCGGGAGGAGGAGGAAGGCGCGGTTCGGGAACGGGCTGGGGCTGCGCGGTCCGGTCGGTGAGCGTCGGTACAGTAACCCTGTGTGTGCATCCCTCCGTCACTGTTATTGTTGTTGTTCTCCTCTTTCGTTTGCTGTTATGTTAAACTGCCTTTTATCTCAACCCACGAGTTTTGCCTTTTTCTTCCGATTTTCCCCACCGCCCTCAGGGGTTGAGCAGGACACTGCGTGGTTCTCTGTTGCCGGCTGAGGCCAAACCACAACAAAGATGAATGTCTTTTTCATGTTTCTAGCATGTCAACAAACATGCTATGACATTTTACAGTTAACGTGCTCAGAATCATTCAAATATATTACATTGTTATATTTCTATCTTTGGGCTTTTGCTGAACCACTGATTTGCTGTTCCTTATTAGAGCTTGTAATTGCTGTCTGAATCGACTGCCTTGGTTTGTGATCTTACAGTGTATCATTGCCACTCGTGTAAGAGCCAGATAGAAGTAGATATCCAGAGCCATTGTTTTTCCAGATTGTCAGTGTTCGATGTCCATTTTCTTGATTTTACTATAGTGTGTAGACTTAAGAGATCTTTTAATGTTGTATAATCATCATTGTAATTGTTACAGGGTTCCATGGCATTAATTTATCCTATTCAATACACTTCAGAAATAAGGAAATGAAAAAAAGTAAAACTATAAAGTGTATGTATGTTTACATAATGTAATGTTATGTGGTATCTTTTTATGTCAGCAGAATATTGGAGTGCATTCTCATTTGCCTGCCAGTGTGGGGTGTTTAAGTATACCCAAATGACTGTCTTCATTTTAAACTCTGTTGGAGCAGCATTTCCTGTATAATCTTTTTGACCAGCTTTGATCCTAGAGAGCTGTGATGAAGCTACTAATTAGTTTTTTGATTCATCTGTGTTTAAGAAAGACAGATTTATTATAGTAACACCCGCTTGTGCCACTGATAATTAAAAGACTGTCAGCATTTTCATTATGTAGCTCTAGTCTTGCAGGAGAGAATCCCTCCCCATCTGACACTTTGGATTATTTGCGAATGACTAAGGCACTCTGAAGAACTTACCACTTAGGCTAAAATTGACTGGAAACAGCATTCCCACGAACCACTCCAGCCATCACTGCTGTGAGCTAAGCAGAGCCTGTCACTCTTTTCTCTTAGGAAAAACAGAAGACATTGAAACATTAGGACCAGGACCCCCATGTAGTTTTTTGGGGGAAGCTAAGCTGTGCTGCAGATAAATAAATTAAAAAACCCCAGCAAAATAAGAAATAGATTCACCACTTCTAGTTCATCCTTGTGTAATTTTTTTCTAAACCTATAGAAATAATCTGTTGCCTTGAAAAGAATGTGTTCCTCATTTTTGGCATGTGATCTGTTAACAGTATGTTAAATATCTGCTTTTAAAAAAATCTGATTTTCCAAAATACACATATGCTTTTTGCTCAGCCTAAGACGTAAATGCAGTTAATCTGTATTCAATTTAGGTTTGCATCTGGCTATTAGCATACATGAAAAAACTCAGCTCACATAGTGTAGGTGATTCTTCACATTATTCAAATCTCATGCACTTACCACACCATATTCTAAAGCAAAGCATTTACAGGGTATCTAAAATTATCAGCAATTCTGATTTTGCAAGAATCTGAAAAAAAAACTGTGGCCTAACAGAATGAAACTCTTCTATAATTTTGGTGGCTTTCTGTGCCTTCCTGAAAGCCGAAGGTGAATCCATGGCTGCTTATGACTGCTTACGTGACCTGCTCCAGAAACAGCTGTTCACTGTTGCAGGCAGGGTTCTAATATGCTTCTTTCTTTGAAAATTTATGTATGTTTTATAAAAAGGAGATACAGCACACTGGCAGATGATATAAATATTGCTGCATAACAATAATTTAGTTTCTTTTAAAGACTCTTGAAGTAATGCATTATTTTTACTTGGCTGTCAGTTCTTTTTACATCTATAAAAGTGGGATGGCAAGGAAGGAAATAGGATTGTATTAGACCTCTACTTGCATTTATGTGTTTGTGAAAGACCATGGTTTATAAATTCTGTTAAATCAAATTCCTACCATTTATCGCAACATAAATTTATTTTTTTCTATCTAGTCTCTTTGACTTGCTTAAATAGACTTCTTCTCCCTCTTCATTTATTTTATCATTTTCTCTGTTGATAAATCTGCCATCAGAAATAGTAGCTTCTCATCAACTTTGTCCAGCCTGTAAATTATTTTTTTTTTAATAAGCAGCTTGTAATTGGCATCTTTAAGGGAAACCAAATAGCAGTCATTTATAATTGGAGACAAAAATGAAGCACTGTGTGTTCTGTCACATTGCTCCAGTTCTGGAGGTCTTGGCCTTTGGAGGGCAAAGGCACATCTACTGTTGTGAGTTCCAGATAAAGCAAGCATAACACACTTTTGTGTCAGTGTTTATCAGAAGGGAGAGAAGGAAAGGCCCTTGCCTTTGGACACGTATACTGAAGTTGTGAACTACATAATTTTCTTAGTCGTCTTTGATCTGGAAGTTGTATTTTCTGCTAAACCACATCAGCTCTTTGGTAAACCTCTGGATTTTTAGCATAAGACAGAAAATTTTCATGTAAAAACCTTCCCCAGCCTCCGATCTCCCAGCAAGCATGCAGGTTGTAGCAGATTATTAAAGGTGTTTTTAGCCGTACAAACTTTTAAACCAAAGTACAATATTACGCATGTTCTGAAATAATTGTTTTCTTGCATTTGTAATACAATGTACTAACAGAAGACAATGATTATTTAAACATTTTTTTAAAATTAAAATGCAGTTAAAACCATGTGCACATTTAGAGTTGCCCAGTACAAAGAAAAATTATCATTTTAATGCAATCTGGTATTCTTGACCATTAAATTCAGAGGAGACAGGAGATGATATGCACACAAGTCAGTTCAGAGAAGTAACGTATTACAGACTTGGTGGAATTTAATGTTGATGCTTCTCTTGTTCAAATCCCTTGCTACCAGTTGGCTGGGCTTAATTACAGTTTTTGAATTTTGCTGAACTTCAAAGGCTGGGAGGTGCTTTCAGATCTGATATGTAAAAATGAGAAATGATGTTGGAAGTTATTCTCAGCCAGATAGAACACACAGTTACTGTCTTATTATTGCAGTGTAATATATCATCAAAGAACAGATAAACAAACCTCTTCTGATTAGTTTCCACCTCATTTATCTACTTTGTACAAATTAACTATTGTCCTTGACATCTAGAGGTGAAACAGTCGAATTCTAGTACTTAGAGGCAATAGTAATGATATTCTATGTATATAAAACCTTTCCTGCTTTTGCACATCACAAATACTTTCTTACATACGTGGTTTTGTTATGCGTGAAATAGTTCATGATCACACTCTCCTTTCTCCTCACCTCTTGTAGTTTATGGTTTTAGGGTAGAAATATACACATGACAAGTTACAAAATTGCTTTTATACAGTAATAAGCTACCTCTGGCCAGAATAAAACATCTGCTAATCAGGCAAGGCCAAATTACATACTAATGGGGTACAATAAGGGGCATATTCCATCAAATTTAAACTACTAGTAGGTATTCTCAGTGGGTAAGATGTAGTTACTCCAAAAGGTACAGTGAGCCATGCCTGTGGGATATATGATAATTATACGTTGGTGGCTCTGACCTGATGTTTACATTTTGTCCACCATGGTGGTGCCACTGGCTCTATGTTGGTATTGATGCTGACTTGAGGGCAGAGTGCCCAGCACAGAACCACCTCATACATCACACTGTCTTGCTCTCCTCCTCCCAACAGTGCTTTTTTTCTAGAAGCTTTCCAAAGTGCTTTATTTTATGGAGAAAGTTTTTTGGGGTGCCTGTCTTGTGGCTATTAAAGATTGAATTTCCATCAGGTGTTAAAAATTATTTGAACAAATGCTTCTATTGAAATGTAGTAAATTTATCAACCCCTCTGCTTAACGAATTTAAATGTGTATTTCTATACCAAAATAGTTTAGAATGCACATAATTTTATAACTTATACTGTTGTCCCAAATCTGGCTTCTTTACCTGGTGTGCAAGCCAGTAACCCATAAAGCAGAGGTATTTTCAAGTTTATTCCATTAATGTGCAGAAATGGGGTGCTCATCCCAAAATGGCAGCAGACCTTAGTTTCAAAAATTTCCATTTTTATACACTGATTATTACATATTCAAACAATTAATACATATTCATTGTTATTCTCTTTAATGATTGGTTGAGATTTCTTCAATTCCTATGTAAATTAGTGCCCAGACTCTGTTTTCTTCTTCCATTGCTCTCTTTTGAGTTGGTGGTATCATTTTGGTAGGTGGTCAATGAGTCGGAGGTCCCATCTTCCCCTGCCAGAATTACCTTTTACGTACTTCTCCTCTAACCTTGGTAGTTCCAGGTGGTTTTCTCGATTTGCTGACCAGGCCTACAGTTCATCACTCTTTTCACAGGCATACCCTACTTATCAACAGAGCTACATTGTCTAGTAGTTAGTTCCTTAATCTAATCTTAGATAAATCGCGTCTAGTTACTATTTCTCTATGTTAATTAGGCAAATAATTAAATAGGGTTGGGGACGTATAGAAGACTTCTAGCAGCAGCAGGTTTCCTTGGTTGCTTCATTTAAATTTCACACTTCACTTTTTTTTTTTAAATTAATTGATATAAATTTTACTACAACAATACGATGCATTGGGAAGCTTTTTGGAAATATGGCCGTAGCATCTCTGACTCATAAGACGGTATAGTGAAAACAACAGAGCAGTCACTGCTTTGTGTTGCCCAGCAATTCCAAGCAAAGTATCACATACTGGAATGCAGTCCAGAAGAATAAAGCTGTTGCTTTTGCCCTAAGTGGGAAGTGGCAAATGTGGATTTCAAAGAAATGCTGCCAGCACTGATCCAGAATAGCCAAAGCTGATCCTTGAAAAACGGTGGCCTGAAGGGGCTGCACTATGAGTGGCAGATTTCAGCATGATCAGACACATTTTGGCTAGCACATGTTTAGCAAGGGCGGTCACTTTAACTAGCATCTGAATCAGAAGATTTAGAAAAATCTAAGATTAGTTTCTTGTGTTAAAACTTGAAGCCTATTGCAAAAATTATTTTGGCAATAAAATTAAATGAACAGCTAGAGATAGAATGTATATTTTGCATATACTGTACAACAATTTATGTTTCATTTTATTGTAGCCCAGGGTATGTGTATATGTGCATGCCTATATTGCACAGGAAAACGAATAAATTTTTTTAGTGGTGAAGATACTGCTATAAAAGAAGTGTATTTTAGAGATCTAATCGTCCTTCAAATTTATTCAGCCTTTTGAAGTAATTAAATGTAAGCTGGATAGAAGATGATACTTATATCATAATTTCATTGACTATATTTGCCTGTAAAGGGAGATTTGGTTTTACAAGAACTGATGATTTGTATTACCTGTTATCTAGACTTTGTTTGCAGGCTCAGTTTTTTCCATTGTGAGAATTGTCTACTACTTTCTCTGAAAGCAATGGATACGGGAAATGACAACAGAACGTACAGATGATACCTGGGGTGATTCTCTACCTCCCTGCAGCCGGGGTAGGGGATGGGGAATGGCAGGTTGTGGTCACTCCTTAACAGCTCCTCTCTGCTGCTGCTCCCTCCTCCTCGCACTTCTTCTCTGCTTCAGAGTGGGGACTCTCCACAGGACACGGTTCCTTCAGGAAATGCCCATCTCCTCCAGTGTGGGGCCTTCCACGGGCTGCAGTGTGGGCATCTGCTCCTCTGTGGTTTCTCCACAGGCTGCAGGCTCTGGCCCCTGGAGCACCTCCTCCACCTTCTCCTCCCACCTCGGTGTTCTCAGGGCTGTTCCTCACACTTTCCCCTCGCTGCCGGGCAGCGTTTTGCCCTTTCTCAAACCGGTTTCCACAGAGGCGCCCCCAGCCTGGCTGAGGGGCTCAGCTGCGCCCTGCGCTGGGGCGGCTGCAGAACCGGCGGGAACCGGCCCTGGGCAGCCCCGCCCTCTCCTCACAGAGAGCCCCTGCAGCGCCCGCGAGAAAACCTGGGCACGGACACCCAACACAAGCTGCTTCAGGACAGCCAGGCACATACACTGCGTACATCTGTACACAGTGTCCCATCTATGCGTGCCCCTTAAGCTTTCTACAGAAAAACAACACAAAGCTCAGGATGGGCTGCAAAATTCAACCAAGAAACAACTGTTCACACAGCTGGTTGCTGCTGAGGGCTTGGCTGCCGTGGCTCATTTAAAGATCGCTCAGGTATGTGCACAATTAAACGACACTTAGTATAGATGGGCCATCAGAGCTCTGCTGTCCCTCTTGGTTAGTTTATAGTATTTAAGTGTACATTAGGGAAGATTGAGCGCAGACTGACTTCCTGGACATTCAACCAAGTGATCGATACTCGCTATAAATTGCTTTGCGGTTTGTTTCCTCTCACAGATTCTTGAGTAGTTTAGGACTCACTTGCCTTTCTCGAGTGGGAAAAAAAAAAAAGAAAAGACAAAGGAAAAAGAACAGACTTACATGGAAAGTCCAGCTGCAGTCACATTTCATATCTGTACCACGTGGTTCCAGAGAATGGGACTTAGAAGGCTCAAGCTGTGCGGATAACTCTGGGAGTCATTCTGGGATAAGCCTCTGGAATTCCACAATGCCCTGTATGTGACTGACTTTCCTCTCTGCTGTTGCATGGAAAGGTTTTCACTAGAAGGGGAGACTGGTGGTGATTTGCTAACAAAACCCATGTTCTGCAAGACTGAAGGCATCTGTTCCTGGGGGCTTAGTTCCTACTGCAGCCTTCCAGGGCTGCACAGAGGAGGAGAGTGCTAGATGGCATTTCTTATTATCATATTTTTCCTTTGCTGTTAAACTAGGTTTTGTCTTTATTGATGTTTATTCTGTAATCGAGTTGCTGTCAGAAAGAGGAAGTAAAAGTATAGCCAGATGTTGACTGTAGTGAGCATCTGAAAGGACAGCAGTGAATGTCAGAGCTGAAAGCTGGTACAAACTCATAGCAGCTTTTCCTAGTGGTCCATTTGTGTATGTTGAATTACTGATCATTCACCTATAAAACAGTTTATGTACTAATAAACATTTTGACATAACAATCCGATCTCAGAAAACTCTTGTAATTGCAACAGATGATAAAGGATCTAGGGTTTGTTTAATTGTTTTTTAGTGAGTATATTTCTGGTGAGCATTAACTAGGAAAAAACATATTAGTAAAGTCAAATGAGCACTGACATACCTGACACAGCAAATTCGCAAAATTCCTGTGGCCATTAGCTGAGACAGTAAATGGAAACAGAACAGCTCCTACATATTTATAAGGAAAAACAAATGCCTCTTTGGCTGGCTATAATCTTTCACAGCCAGTTGCTTTATTTTGTAATTACAGCATGTCCTTATCTTATGGTAACCTATAGGACAGCCAGCCCTTGACAGTCCCCCAGTCCAGCCCTCCTGACTGTCCTAGGAATGGACTCCTGGAACAAGGGTTCCTTTATGTCACTTTGGCAAAGAAAGTTACCGGCAAATGCCAGGAGCTGCACCAACGTGTTCTGGAACAAACTTTGTTCAAGCCCCTCCAGGTAGGACAGTTCTGATCCTAATACTCACTAACTTAACAGGAGGAGGCTTCAAATGAAGAAAACAGATCATTAATGCAATTTTTAAAAAGCTAAGTATACTTTTATTTCTGTTTCTTCTGAAGTAGCTATCATCTGTGATGAAAAGGTACAGAATCCCAGTCATGGTGACACATTTATCTCAAGAAATGTTTTTACAGCCTATCAGAGATTATCAAATAAACACATGACCTTGACATTGATTCAGTGATTTAGCAATGCAGTAGGTCTGTTCTTCCACTACACGGAAGGGCTCTCAAAAGAAATGAAAAATTGAACTGTATTTTCAAACCACTTGGGTCCAGGTGCAGAAAAAAGTAAACCCTATAGGAGAGGCTTTTGAACACAGCGATTTTATACTTCAGAATCTGTTGGTGTCAAGGTTGAGTTGAAAGTCTTGATTTTGCTCTGGGGCCTGACTTGTCATCCTGCTACAACTTTTCTAAGTACAAGCAGTGGTTCTGCAGCATTCCAAAGAACAAGGAATATGTTGGGATGCTGTGGGCCATGATGATCCCTTCCATTACCGTTTCTAAAGAGTTTAAAATATGTTGACCTTGACAACTGAAGTATTGGAGACTGAGGTCTGACATGGTAACAGAGACTCCTATAGGCTCTTAAGCAGAAGCTGAGCACAGGTTTCTCTCACTACCATATTGGATGACTTTGCCAACTCTCTACCTTAGCTGCAGGCAAGTACTTACACTGATCGTGTGCTCCCTGAAATTATTATGGGTGGATAAAAGGTATATTTTATGATCTTAGATTGCAGATTAGGTAAAATAATTTGTTTTGTTGGATCTGAGTTTTGTGCTTCTGAATGGTCAAATCTCTGTGAATGCACTTTTAATTTATCAGGCTGTGAAAAATACTATTGGCTTCCATTCATTTGTGTCTAAATCTAAACAAATGTGAAATAGAGGAAGTGATTAAATATAGTCACTCTGTTTTTCAGGGGAAAATATGTTTGTACTGTCACTAATTGGATAGAACTGTGGCATCACTTGTGGGAAATATATTAATTGTGGTAAGCAGGATACAATTTTTATTTGCTCTCTTATCACTTCAGATAAGAGCTGTGGGAGCTGTGCAAGTGACTTTGCTAAGGATGACTCAAAATCAAGGACTGTGATGTGTAGTGCAAGTGATTCCACAGAACATGAATAAACTGGCTAGGTGGCAATGGCCCAGTTTGTAGGAGCCACTTGAGCAGCAGATGTAGCTGCTGAAGACCGCAACAGAAGCTGCAATTACTAGCAGAGTATATGAACTTGAAACACATAGATGCTTTCCATCTTAAGCTCCTTATTTTTGTTTGCCCATATGCTGACTTCATTTTAACATAGTTCATGGCACAAACTGGCATTTGGAGTCTTAGTGTGATCTGTGTCATATATACAGCAGGGGTGCTCTTGTGGGCAGCTAAACTGCATTCCACAGGTGTTACTAATGTGTCTCTAATCTCTTCTCTGTGCGGCTCTTTGAATTGCAAATAGATAATTTAGAGCACAGAATCAATAATGCGATACTAAGGTAACCCATAAACTGCATTACACAATGAGTTTGAACAATCAGATTTAAAAGTCTTGGGCAATAGCAGTCCCCTTGGTGAGTCGTTCTGTCCTAGGCTTTCTCTGAACTTTGTCCTGGCTTCAGTTCCTTATCAACCTAGACATACTAGTCTGAGCAGCATCCTAAGAAAACCTTCTGACTGCTGGAAGTATGGTTGTTTCTTCTGATCATCTGTGCTTTTTTACTGTTTCACTTTTTTTTTTTTTAGGGGGGTGTCACTCAAAGATAAATACTTGCAGTTTCTCTATTATAGTGGAGAATTTTTCTGAGCACTAGCAATGTAAGTTGACACCCAATTGTTAGCCTATGAGCTATAGCATAATTCCTGAAGAGGTCTGATTGCCTGAAAACCTTATTAGGCATGGAGAGCAAGGGCTTTCAATTCTTGGTCTTTTGAACAGCTTTTATGGAAATAGAAACAAATAAGTGAGGGTAATTTGGGTCTCTTTCCTCACCCCACCATCCCATTCTAATTTTGAAATTAACCTGATAATTTTGCTAGCTATTTCTATGTTTGCGTTTTCCCCTCTCTCTTCCATTTGTGTGTAATAGTAAAAATGGAATATTGCTACAGTTTAAGCAAACTAATTGTTTTTTGGTTGTTTGTTTTTTTTTTAAAAAATTATTATGAAGATCATATCAAGTTTTCTGAAAATGTAAGGGTTTATATTCACTATTGTTTTTCTTTCTGAAAAGCTGTTCTGAATTCAACTAGCAATGTTCTTTTTGTCGTATCGCTTCCTATTTGGCTGCATAATGTGTAGGAGGGTCAAAATACATGCCTTTGATTTATGTGGCAATGTAAAGAACAGCT
The DNA here is from genome assembly GCA_008921705.1 of Burhinus oedicnemus. NCBI lineage: Eukaryota > Metazoa > Chordata > Aves > Charadriiformes > Burhinidae > Burhinus > Burhinus oedicnemus. Next base: position 1,421,401 of record VFFE01007219.1, read on the forward strand.
ACAAATGCCATGAGGCAGACAGTTTGAGTCTGTCCAGTTGCTAAGTGTTTCACTGTGAAAAATTACTCCTTGTTCTTTGGATCACAGAGATTGTACAATTACAATTTTAATCAATCCAACACAAGATTCATTGGTTCTTACTGTGTGGAGCACATAGTCACAGTCCAATAAATCTGCTTCTGATGTGCAGATCCAGACTCCCGGAGCCTCTAGAGACTGTATACAAACGATAGGCATGTCTGCATTGCATATGTATTGGCATGGTGTCAGGCATATGGGGAGGGATGTGTGCGCTGCTACTGTTCTGATGTGGTTATTTTATGGCTTGCGTTTGAATGATTAGAAATGATGTGATTGAACTGGTGGATGCAGGAGATGACACTTACTCCTTGTTCTAGTTTTTGTCTTTCCCAAAGTGAGATTGTGGTGCTCTTGGATTCTTTTGTTGAGGTTTAACTCTGGATGAATAAGATCTTCATGTTCCCAGGGCTGATAAGGCATTGAGACATAAATAAGAGCCTGTCTGTCCTCATCCGTTTTGAAAAAGTGCAGAACTGTCAAGTCATGGGAAGTGAAGGATGTGGTGGATGGGCAAAGATACGTCCAGTTGAAAGCAACGGCAACAGTGAGAATGAAGCTTACCCAGCATTCTCCATGATACCCAGAAATGTTTATAAATTTACCGAAATTGTAAGTATTGGTCTGAGATAGAACTGACTTTTATCCATACATCCCAAAAAAAGAACTCCCGAAGACAGCAAACCATTGTTCCTGAAAAGCAGTTTTGGGTCTGTGGAAAGTGAAGTCTGCAAGGAGGGATACGTCCTTTGAAATCTCTGAAGAATTTAGACAAGCTGTAAGCTTCTGACATATTCCATACATGATCCATGCAACTTTGTTAACAACTGTTACCTAGATTCTCTGAAGATTTTGTCTCAACTGAACATGATTAGCACTAGTCCTGCTGACGAGTTTGCACCTACACCATCCCAGGACTGAGAGACAATAAACATGCTCCAAGATGCAAAATCAAGTTAGCAGAAAAGCAGCTCTTTGTTCCTGTATCCAAATCTATTGCCTGGCATAGCCCTTGAGAGTAGACAGAGTGTCTGTCCTGTGCCGAGAGTCTGGAGGAAACAGGAGAGAACTGCCTGAGGTCAATGTGAAGGAATGGCAAGAGAAGATATATAGACAGTAACCTGCTGGTGAAGGAAAGGGCAGATAAGAACAGAAACCTGAAGAATTTGATGGGCAACAAGATAGATAACAGCACTGAATGGGGAAACCCAAGTATCTTGCAGAAGGAAATATCAGCAGGTCATGAAGGAAGCAAAACCAGAAATAGTGTTGAAAAGAAGGAGGGCATGGACTGGATTGCAGGGCTCATAGAAGCAGTGGAGGGTATGGAGAGGAGCCAGGCCGTAGGAAAAAAAAGAACGGGATACAAAGAACTTAGTTATGCCGTTCCTGACGTTTCCTTAGTTGAAGCTACAGGGTTTTAAACAACAGTGTTCTTCTGATACAGCACGGATCCTTTTGGATTCGATGTCCAATTCTCTTCTGGCTTTCCTTTTAATATTTAACTTTTTACTAACTGAGGAAGTAAGAAATAACTTCAGAAAAGTTAGTGCAAAAAATACGGACTGAAAAAGTCATCTAGAAAATTAGTAAAGTATCAGACATTTCATTTAATTATATTTATCTGTCTTTTAAAATGTTTGTTAATTTAAAACAAGCAAGTCAGCAAGCAAGAAGCCATAATTTATCATTGACAACATATGAAGGTTTTTTAACATCTTTTTTGATAACTTGAGAGAAGTTACAGCAAAACTGACTGAAAAAGAAGTAATTTTGAAGATATTTTCTGTAGTTATTTTCTGTTCATTTGTAGATCTTTCTAAACATAGTACTATACAATGTTATAAAATGAAGGCTTTGCTATGTAACAATAGATGATATGATAATGGTAAGGAACAAAAAAAAAAAAAGGATTTTGGTTTAAGTAAATGTTTTGGCCTCTTATGGGTGAATAGCGTCTGTTTAAAGGGATTGTGTACACAGCATTTCAGATGAAGAACCTCCGTCTTGTCTATATGGAAATGTATAGAACTTCTTTTTGGGAAATAGTATTGCACTTACATCCAAACATTTCCTTTCACAGTTTGTGCAGAGATTTCTGCACTCTGCTTAGGAGCAGCTACTTTCTTTCATGCTTGTCTGTAGGTGCAGTGTTTCCAAAATATTTTTGGTCATTCAGAATGAATGCAAAGTTTTTTCATAACTCTGCTGTTGTCATGCTCAAAACCATGTTTACATTAATGAATTTATTTTCTTCAAATCTGGAGGCGTGGTGGATGATACGCATATATGTAGTCAGTGGTGTTCGAGAAAATAAAGAACCATTTAGACCCTAAAGGAACAGACCCAATATTAATATGAAGTCACATTTCACTTTGCAGTTTGCTTCCCAGGCTACATTCACTGATGTTCCTGTGCGGTACTGATATTCTGCCTGCTGGCTTGGTCTTCTGGAAATAGTCCAGGGAAACAAAGCCTTCAAACAAGAAAGCAAGGTTTTAACATCAGAATTTTTTATTTTGAGGAGCCTTTCAGCCACTCTATCAAAAAGGAGGTAGGATTAGTTTCTAAATAAATTGTTTATGGTTCTGCTGCATAATGAATTTCTTTATCCTCTTACTCTTCTTACTCTTCAAAGTAACCTGTTCATGTCATCACTGAGCAATATTTTCCAAAGATCTAAGTCTTGTTAAAGAGCCAAGTTCAACCAGGAGAGAAGCATGTTCTTGCCAGTGGGAAGGAGGCACCAAGAGCCAGGGATTACAGTCTCCTAACTGACTCTGAGTCAGACCTCTGAGTGAGGCAACTCAATTTCATCGGGCCATGGAGATAATGGTACTTCACTGTGATGCTGGAAGGATTAGGTAGTTCTTATAAGTTGTTTTGAAGATGGAAGGCATCACAAGAGCTGAGAAGTAAGGCTTTTGATTATCCACCAAGAGCTCAGTGCAGGAGAGTTTCCAATGTGCTTAAGGGTTTCTGGAATGCAATTCTTCCCTGAAACCTAGTACCTATCTATTTGCTTTTTCCCAGACGAATGTTACCATTAACGGACTCTGCCTATTCTTTTAGAAGATTTAGAACACAAATAGCTTTTTTAGGCCTGAAAAACCATTCCATGATTTATTTCATATCCAAATGCAAAATGCCATGGGAGACTAGTACTGTTTTCTGACAGATTGTCAAGCCTGAGGCTAGTGTGCATGTCTGGCCTCACTGAATTCAACAATGGTAATTTTGAGAGGAGGATGGCTGACTGAATTCATGCTAGACTGATTTCTTTTTAGAGTTTTTGTGTTCTCCTGTGTTGTAATTCAGTTTGTCTTTTTCTTCATAACAGGCAATGACAAGTCCTTGGGGTGGCCTTAGCTTAGAATTCCAGGAAAGTCATGTAGGTAACATGGCACATAAAAATTCACTGAAGCATGTTCAGCTTTTTTCTACTGTTCGTGTTTCCACATGTATTGTCCTTAAATTTCAAATACCCCTTTCTCCTTTTAAACCTTCAAGAAGGTCAAGGGAAAGTGGAGTAACCTGCTCTGAGCAAATTCAGCGCACAAGCTTCATACCTAGGAAATCTGAGATTATGTAGATTATTTGCAGCAGGGAATGCTTTAGGATTTTGGAGGTTCTGAAAAAAGGGGCCCTTGTACCTCTGTGCAGATAAATCATATATTGTCCGAGTGATTCTGCCACACTGTATGAATCTGACAGCACAAGCAGTACAGAACTGGGCATTGCAGAACAAGAAGATGTACATTTTAGCGGCACTTGTGGAGCAGTTCTTTTACCAGATGTAAGGTAGCATGGTCTGCTCAGCACCTGGAAAGGAAAAAGCCATGTCCATATGCATGTAATTTAAGGCACAGAATTGTGTTTTTATATAACAACTGCTTCTTTATGTAGTATGTCTCTGAAGACCAGCACTGGGCAATGATTCTCTGCGTCCTTCACAAATTGTCCAGCCCCCAGGCCCTGAACCTTCAACTGGCACTTCTCTTCAATCTTCTGCAAATACCTGCCCAAGTTAGAGGAAAACTGGAAAAAGCAAATTACTGTTGCAGCCATGCTTCATATGGCATTGTCAAAGCCATATTTTGCCAGATGAAGCTCCTCTAATGAATACTTTTAATAGAGATGCATCTGTTAGATGCACCAGGTTCTCCAAAAGGTGGCAGATTTTAGTGTGAGGACATTGTAGCTGTCAAAGAGAATTCCATTATGCCAAAGTAGGTACAGATTTCTGACAATAAGGACAGACCAAAGTTTTCTTCCCAATAGTATTTGTGTTTGTTATACCATGTTTTGTCATCTTCATTAACCTTTTATGTAATTGAAGTAACTTGTTTTCTCTTCCCTCCTTTCCTCAACATGATGGCATAGTTTTTTGGGTTTTCAGCTCTTTATTAGAACAGTAAGGATACCATTCATGACTTTTCTATCACTTTATCTTTTCTCTTTTCCTTTCCTCTTAATGCAGTTGGTAATACTCCAAATGGTGTACTGGGCTGTGGCTCAGTAGGCACTGGGCAGGGACATTGCTAAAGATGAGAAAGACATTAGTTTATGTGGGTTATTCTACTACTTTTAGCATAAGGATGCAGATACTACCAGCAAATAGAACAAGAATTTCCTCTGCAGACTTCAGCATCTAAAGGCACACAGCTGTATCTTGGCAACTGGTCCATTAGTCTTTAGCTAATTTGGTCATGCCTGATTTACAGTGCCAGTCCAGCAGACAACAGTGGAGAGGAACTGAAGCAGTATGGGTGATTTTACTATATTGAACACAATAATCTGTGATGATTTCTGCTATTTGAAAAGGCTCTAAAGAGGCAGATCAGGCTAAAACACAGCTTCAGGAGCATTTGGGGCATGAATCCATGCTGCCTTGATTTCAGTTATTAGCTGAATCAATCATTTTACTTTGCCTTGCTTTTTTTCCCACCTTCTCTTATATAACTGTCCCTAGCTGCTCAATACATGACATATTACCTTATTTTTTCCTTATTTAGTTTGCATTTAAAAATGCAGTACAGAGGACATGACAACACATGTTTTTGACCTTGCAGTGCTGACCTTATAACTGGTATGTTTCATAACATCTCCCATTGAAGAAGATAAGGTTTAGACTAGACCTGTTTCGAGCCATCAGGCATTCATCCACAATGCTAAAGCCAATTTCAGTGAGGTCACTTTTTCACACAGCAAATCTGTAATAGTTTTTGTCTTCTACTGTCTGATTTATTCTTCTGGCAAGGACTGCTGGTTTCTCTGAAACTGAAGAGGCAGTTCATTCGTTCTTTTTTTGTTTGTTTGTTTGTTTTTAGACAGGAAAGTGATATTTATTTTTAAGTGCACAAGATTTTATATATAACACTTTACCACATCTCAGGTGTATTACTTCACAGTTTTCTTTTTGATCTGCCTGTATTTTAGGCTCCTGCAGGATTTGCGTTGTGAACCGTACCCTGTTGCTATACATAGAAGGCAAAGTATTTAAATACTTTCCTGCTTTATAGAGATAATTATAAGCTCTATTTCCTGAACAATGAAAGCAAGACCAATACTTAAGTCTTCACATTTCATTTGTAATAAAGCAGATGTAAAATGAGTTCCAAGGGATTAAATACCCTGGATGTACTTTGAATTGTCCCATTAAACACCTTGTCCCAGAGAGCATTGTAATTACCACATCTATTTGATACTTTCTCATTAATTACACCACCACTAATCCTTAGTATTATGCATTTTCTTATTTTCTTGGAGTTCTCTGAATGAACTAAAAAGAATATAAATATGTAAATAAGATGTACACTAGAGTGTTCTTGGGGTCAAATACATACTAAGGTCAAAATGGAAGTGTAGCTCCCTACTGGCCTGGATGGGTTTCCCCACGAGAATGGTCTAAGGTAATTGTATGTCTGAGAAGTATTTCTACTGTGTCAAACAATAAATGACTTGGCACTATGTCTATGCTGCATAAATTAGCTATAGATATTAGCAATGAACTGGAGGAGGAGGAGGAATCAAAGTAGTGATTACTAATATAGTTCCACATTTCATATATATAGAGACTTTCTAATTTTTGTGAGATCATGTAGATGCAGTTCAAGTAACTGCATACAAACTGATGAATATTCAGACACCTAGGGGTTCAATTATTTTACTTGAAAGTACAATTGCAAATACATAGCTGAGCAAGAATGATCCATTATTGCATGTAAGATAAAAAAAAATACATAGTGTTTCCTTATCAAATGGTAACTATATTTCGGAAAATGCGGATATCTACTTACATGTGGGATAGTCAGTTGGATTGAAAACTGATTGAATTGACTTTTCAATCTCACCTATTATGTGACTCTGTGGATGTCTGCTGTTTAAAACACACACTGGAAAGATGGAAAATAAATTACAATTAAACTTTTGAGCAGAAGACTGGAAAAGAATGCTGAGAACATCTGGAACACTGAGTTATTTCCTTATTGGTCAGTGGCAACCACATCATAATTACCTGATATGAAGGAATCTGCATAAAGTACTTTATGCTCTGTAATTAACTTAAAACATGCTAAATGCTCAATCAATAAATCTTAAGGTGGTGTAAAAAAACCCCACACAAACAAAACAAAAAAGAGAAACAGGAGAGTTCATTAGCACTGTTAGTAGCCTGTGTCTCTCCAGTGGACACATCAGTCAGGTCTCTGTATTGTAACACCCCAACGAGCACTAGTGCACCCATCCTACCTCCCGATCTTTTGTCTCTTCTGTCATTCATCGCTCAGCATTTTCTCTAGGAGATCATCACAGTGCTCAAGTCATAGAATCATAGAATCATAGAATGGTTTATGTTGGAAGGGACCTTAAAGATCATCTAGTTCCAACCCCCCTGCCATGGGCAAGGACACCTCCTACTAGACCAGATTCCACCTCTGAGTTTCTATTTGGGTAGCTTAAACAAAGCCAAGCTCTTCCAGTCTCTCTTCAGAAGGCAAATACTTAAAACAGTAACCCTTCTTCATATTTTTGTTTCACTTCTGTTCATGGATAAGGATCAAGGATACTCAGAAGTATACCACATAGCAATACGCCAAATTAGGTCTTTCCCATGTTCTTATTTTCTAGCATTGATATTCCCTTGTGCCTAATAAAAATGCTTCATTTCATCTAATTTAGAATTGCATTCACCTTCTTCAGAGCTGCATCAAGGTGGTAATACATGATCACCCTTTTTCTGAGCAATAATCTAGATTTCTTTCTGTCTTCATAATTTCCAATTTATGAATGTAAAATTAATAGCAAATGAAGCCACAAAAACCTGCACCTTATAGTGTTAAATTTCATCTCACAGTTCTTGGTATTGGCATTGCCTTCTAATTTTGTGTCAGATCCCAAGATCAGTCTCTGGGGAATATCACTAGTAGCCTCTTCATTCTGGTAATTCTCCTTTCAATATAACCTCTTGCGTCTTTTCATTACAGTCATCCGCAGTAACGCATACGGAGTCACTCCAAGCAATCTTCCAATGTCAGAACTACACTTCACAAGTCTGTGAACCTTGGGTCATATATAACCATAGGGTTAATATAAAATTAAAATATAATTCCAGTTTATTCATAGAGTTGATGTGACAGGATAAGGTTGGGAAAAGAGATAATATTTATTTTTTCTTCACCAACTGATACCAATAGAACAGACAAGTTTTCAGACACATCATGAAAGTACACAAGGATACTGTCAATTTTATTCCTATTACATGATTACTATACCTTTCTAATATATTTTTTCTAATGTAGAGTCACTTAACTGGAGTCTGTTAAAAGGATAAATTTTGTCCTACAATAATCTTTTCAATTCTGTGAACCCATTGATGGTCGATAAAGGAGTGTGACTTATTGATGTGATGTGGTAAAATGATGAAGTTCTTGCTTAGGGTCGAACATTTCTGCAGATACTATCTCAATTTAGAAAAGGAATGATGCCATTAGTTCTGATATCAAGGTAGCTTCCTCAGCTGACTTCTAGTGTAAATCATCATGACCTGTGCATTCATCATTTCTAGGGGAGAGCCTTCTCCTAGGAGAGGAGTCTCAAATGCAACTAGTAGCAAGTTAGGCTTTCGTGCTGTCCTTCAGGATGAATGGTTTTCTAAAGTTGCTGCAAAGAAGGGATAACACATCTTACTAAACTGTCTCAAAATCCACCCTTCACTGCAGAATGAAGTGGCAGGTGTTGAAATGCTTTTGTTACTAAGCATACTGTGAAACAGAGCAACCTTCAAAACACTGATGATGAGAGTTGTAGTAATCATTGTTAAATGGCACAGATCTTCATGAGCTTTCAGTGGAGGAAATCCTCCATTTCAGGATATTATATTTCTATTGTCACGTCCAGATTTCCACAGTTGCAGTGTTAGTATGTGGTGCTGTAGTAGGATCTGTCTTTAGGGCACAAATGTTCCTAGATTTATAATGGCATTGGTTTAGAGCCATGGTAGAATTTTTTTTATGCTGCAGAAATGAATGTGTCTTTCATCATTGTATTATAACTTTCTCTAGGGCAGTGTTTCTAGCATTGCAATTTTAGACTATAGCTCGCTCTTGGTAAGAGATACCTCCGAGGACGGATTCTCATTATTTTAAGCCCTTTGTTATGCCTCTAGAGGAGAATTCCTGAACCAAAACCATAAATGTATTCCTTTTTTTTCTCATCCCTCCCCCCCCCCAAAAAAAAAAAAAGAGCTACTTCCTGAGTCACGCTGTCTGACAGTACACTTACGTAATACAGCTACCAGGACAAGATTCCCAGCACTTTCTTTAGAGGCATGCTTATATCAGAGAACACTTACAAAACCACTGTGACCAGCAACAATATATAGCGTGTGTATAAAAATAATGCATCTGTCTGGTTTTCCCCTCTCAGACATTTAATATCGATGAAGAATTTCTCTCTCTTCCTTTTCAGAAAGGCTTCATTGCCATATATTCTTATTCCATTAATTATTTCGATCCACTTGATAACTGCATCACTGGGGGAGACTGTGCAAATAAATAGCCATTCAAGATAGAAGAGGGTACATTAAACAGATAAACAAGTAGCGAAGATCTCTTCAGTCATAGCAAGTAGTAGTTTTGGACTAGGACATCTTGGCCATTTTTTCTTGTGCTTGATGTTCCAGCACTTGGACAGGCCTGAAATATATGACAGCAAAGCAAGATTTGTGAATGGGATAACAAGTAATTACACTACATAAATTCAGCAACAATAGGGCACGCATTGTTTCGATGTACAAAATGCTGCCTGGGATCTAGATGGATCGAGGAACACAACCATCAAGACAGATGTTAATACAGAACAAATGCTGGTAAATGCAGAGTAGAAATCTGGCATTGGCACTGAGATTTACTGTTTGTTTTTTAATTTTAGTGAACAAATGGCTTTCAACTCAGAAAGGATCTATTTCTGAATTTTAGCAAAACTCTCTGTAGACTAGATTTTTCTGTACCTGCAAACATGATATATTTCCAGGCTTAATGACTTCTGAGCCCTAGAAAGCCCTAATGTTCTGCATTTATCAGGGTGAACTGAATTCTGCCCTGTTTTTATTCGTATTTAATTGCTATTGTCAGCTACACCCAACAGAGTTGGGCCTTAAAATGAAGTTGACTGAAAAAAAAATAGGATGTTCAAAATAATAATAATAATATAAAATTTTTGTAGTCTTCTGGGTTCATTAAGTTCGGTTCTTTCTCTTTCAGAGGACATTTTGTAGGACAGCTTGGTTTGAACCATACCTTCACTCCCCTAAACAAATCTCTGAAGTAAGTCAGGGTGCACTTGGAGAAGGGTCTTTCAGTACTGCCTGCAGGTTGTGGATGCTGCAGCCACCTTTGGGAATTTGTTTATAACCCAGATTAAGGTGAATCAGAAAAAGTTATTTATTACAACCTTCATATGTCACTGCTGACACCCACAGGACTGATGTCACAATGCAGCATTTTGGAGAGGTCTGATATAACAGGTTATATCACACCTGCCCTGCAGAGATACCTGAGACAGCATAGGGTGAAGAAGTTGACAAGCTGCAGAAGTATGAATCAGCCTGCGCAGAACTCTGCTGCCATGGTGACATTGCCTATGGCACTTATTTATAGTTAGCTAAGATGCTCCTGCCTAATAGTGTGTTACAGAGTATTTGTCTTCTCAGTTTCAGGGTAAACAGTAATTTAGGTCTCTGTCAGTCTTTCCTCAGTGCATCCTTAAGACGACAGACCTGGTTGCCTTTGATTTTTTTTGCAAAAGCAGGTTTACATGCTTGTACAGTGAGGAACTCTGGATTTCTAAGTTGTAGACTTTTTTTTCTGTAGCCCTCTCTTAGCCCAACTAAGGTTTGTTTAAGCAAGTTGTTTTGCCCCCAGGAAGTTGTGATTTATAAACTGATTGGAGTGATACAATAACAGCTCCTTCACAAACAGGTACCTTTTATTCTTTTACAAAGCACAATGAGTCTACTGAGCAGAAGTGTGAAGCCAAAAGGGTCTGTATTCTTACCTATGCTTCAGTCTTTCACAGACTAGTTTTTGAGATCCCTTTAATCCTGTGAACTCCATATTTGGTTGGATAGAGAATGTGTTTTTGCAGCATGATAAAAATAAAAACTGTCATAAAAATTTGCCTTAGTAGGCATGGGGAAGCAAATTCCCCACTGTTTTTCTTAGAAACTCTTATATTGAATATGACAGAGCCTTACCTTTGCTGTGGTTTTGTTTCCTCTTAAATCCATTCTTATTTTATTTCAAACAGTCTGACAAATTGATATCTATTTGATGTAAAAAAAAAAATCAAAGTATAAGGTACTCAATTTGTATACTTTTGCTGAAAGTATTTCCAGATATCCTCAAAGAGTCTATGGTTCTGCTCACGTGGCAAGGAAAGCACACAATGTCTGTCTCTCCAGATGTGATACCTGGACAACTTCAGCCTCTCTGGCCAGTGAAAATGAGGCTTGTTCTCAGCTATGGATTATGTTTACAGTTTCATGCTGTTGTTGCTAAATTAAGGAGAAACTACAATTTGGTATTGGAACTGAATGCAAAGAAATATATTTTTGAAAAGAGGAAAAGACTTGTCAGCTTCCCACTTCTCTCAGAATGCTCAGAATTTCGAGAGATAAAGGTTAATAGTGGTGTGTACCGAGGCATTTTAAAACTAGCTTTTGGGAAGGTTAACTGGTGAGACATACAGCAAAATCTCTATACCAAAGTATTATAGGAACTATTTAGTATATATTACTCTATAGTCAATAAATCATTATAGTCATAAAAACTGTAAATGCTTTTGAGCAGATTATATGTAGTGATATATAAATGGAGTCATAATAAAATTACAGAATTTTTAAAGTTTCATTTGATGATGCAGTGTAAAAAGCATTACTTTTTCTTTTCTGTCTCTTTGAAACTGCTTCCCAATGTACAATAGTCCCATTAGGTTATCAAATGCCCTTGCTTTATAAAAATCAAGGACATGCCTTTTATTCGCCATGCTGCTCCCTCCTCTATTTGATGGACTGACATTTGAGGGATTCTTCTGTGTGTGCTGTGGCAAAGAAGAGGTTTCCAACTTTATGAGACATCATTCTTGCAGGCAAGGAGAGCAGCCTGACACTGCTGAGTTCTTTGTGGGGAATTTCTTATTTAGCAACAAACATTCCCTGAATTTGCATTTATTTTTTAGCTTCTGCAATTTCATCATCCCTTTGTTGCTGATCTGAGGGTAGGTGAAAGTGATCAGGATTAGTCCTTGATGGTGCTCTGAGCTCAGCTGAAGGAACTGTATTCACTTCTAAAAGACAAAATGAGGGAATTAACTAATATTTTGACCCCAGGGTATACTTAGATCAAAAGTAAAAATCAGGTTTGTGGTCTGACAGCACATAATGTTGTGTATGAGGCATTAGGCCTGAGAAGATGGAGATTAATTGAAAAAACTGTAAGGAATAAGACACTTCATATTTTACTATCGACATGCATAGCACTTCCCAGGATTCTAGTTGTAAGTTTGATGTAAGAATCCAGATCATGTTAAGTAGTTTCATGGTCTTTCTGCTTTACAGCTTGCATTAGGCCTGCAGCTATCAGTTCATTTCCAGAGAAGGTTCATTTTCTAAATAATGCTCTGCTTGGACTAGATGGGTTAAATTATCAGAATGGTGTACGGGAAATTAGGCATCTGACTTCTGCTAAAAAATAATAGGAGCAGCATGCTTAATTTGCAGTGGAAGCTTGCCATCTGCTTTAAGAGTTCAGGTTTTGAAACTGAAAGTAATTTAAAGTGAAATGTTTTAGCAGATGCGGGGAAGTGAGCACCAGAGAGGCATGTATCCTCAAAGCTAGCCCAAAATTTGGTGTTAGCATTGTTTGCCTTATAGTCACTTGCTTCAAAGAATAACAAATTGTTCCAGATGTATGTTAGAGTACAGCTGGTCAGTAAGCCCAGCAGTACCATATTTCAGTTTAGAAAAAAAAGGATAGAGCAGGATACATGGTAAGACATGTGTCCGAGGAGTATGCTTTGAAGCATTTTTGATCACAGGCAGGATGAGAAAGAAAGTGGCCCATGTAGCTGCAGAGTTAGACCAAAGGCAGGATACAGTTTTTATCCATCTAATTCATGCTATAGCTGGCACTACACCAGGGCTGTAAAATGATAATATAATTTCCACTAATATTAACTAGAAACCTTTATATTACTGTCTTAAGAGCTTCACTTCACCTCCTCTGAAAGGTTCCTGCCCCTTCCATTAGAACATGGCCACAAAAACAGTCAATGAGCCATTTGGCGTGGTCAGCAGGGATGAAGGTCGAGGTTTTTAGAGTTTCAGTCTCATCTCTACAGTTTCACAAATAAGTTTATGCACTTCCTCCTAAGCAGCATGAATTATCAGGTAACCCCCCGTCAGTAAAATTATACTGAGTTGGTTTTAATTTATTCTGTACATAGAAGAACACTTTGTTCTTGTTTGTATATTACTACAGATGTAAATTTAAAAAATTGGAGAAGTACCACCTTTTTTTTTTTCTTTCCATTTCCTGAGCAGCTATTTTTTCACAAGAGAATAGGCCATCTGCTAGAAAAATAGTATTCCGGGATTCTAAAAGAATCTCAATGCTCAGTAAAATCTGAACCTTTTCGACTGAGTATATCTTATGCATACCTAAACCCAAGCAGCTAAAAACGCTAAAGAGCTACTCCCAAGGAAAAAAAATTACACTCCTCATAAAACAAAAATTACTTTGGTAAATGTGATCAGTATAAGCAAACACTACAGAAACAGAGTTGTGAGGTTAATAAAACATAGATATTATCCGGATTAATTTTCCAGTTTTTATTCATTTAGTTCTGGTCTTCAGTTTGAGGGTATTGGTTGTGGGAAATGCATAGATTTTTCTATTTCCTTTACACTTCATCAATTTTCCTTGATTTTTTGGTCTAATTATCTACTAGATTACACTTTATAGCCATATTGATATTGAGTATTTAAACAGATGAGTTTATCCACTCTGGTCTATAAATTGTATTGGTTTCTATGGGCCATGTACTGACCACCACCCATTAGTTAAAGAATATTCATGTCTTTGCTAGTTACAATACAAATAGGATGAGCAGCAATCTGCCAGCCTCTCCCCCACTATGCTTTATATCAGATCAAATGCTTGCCTGCAGCAGCAGCAATTCGATACTGGTCTTCATGATGCTACTAGAGAACTCATTACTCTGGGCAAATTTCTTTGTATAGTATAATGTACTGTGTTGGAGTCTAAAGGGACTTGAACCCCAAACAGTGCTTAATACAGACCATAAAATATTTAGAGCCTGATACATTAGTTTTAAAATGCTTACAAAGGTTAAACTTTGTCCAAAAAGAGAACAAAAATCATTCTGCTCCTATTAAGTCAGTGATTTAATAGAGTTTTCAGTACAATGCATTTACTCCATGATAATCAATTACCTCCAGCAAATTAAAATATAAATTAGGTTGTCTTGGAGAAAAGGAAGCTCTAAATCAGTTTGTTCTGGCTGCACATAAATACAAATTTTATAGTTATGGTTCCCTAATGTCAGAACCAACACATCATGACAGAAAGGTATTTTTAGCCTCTGTGATTCTTAACCCATCAACTGTATTGATTTCATATTTTTCAAAGTTGGGAGTGTCAAAATATGTAACCTTTCTTTAAAAAGTTGCTGCATTTCTTCATTGTATGTATGAGGTATTCATGAACCCCATTAGGAATTGTTTGGGCAGCAATCAATGTGTTTATTTCTACTCAGCAGAATACTCACAAAAATGCAGGGGTTTTTTTGGCTTTCCTTTTCCCAGTAAGCAAACATATATTGAATCAGAAATCTCATTTCTATTCAAAAGTAGAGATGATAATTATCTTCAAACTAAATACCGCAACTGATAAATGGACCACTAATATAATTTTATGTTGTCCTAACTAATACTGCATCATACTGTGTAATATCAAAATACATGCGGGAGAAAAAGGGTGATTTATTCCAAAAGCTACGTGGGGAATGCTGTATATACCAATGTCTCAGTTGTGTTTTTGTGTAGTTTTTCTGCCAATGACAGTTCACTGCATAACAGAAAGCTATATATAAATTATCAGGTTTCAATTTCAAAATGGTATGATAAGTTTGGATTTTTCTTAGCTCGATTATTGAAATAAAAAAACGGTTTACAATTATTTAGCAGTATCTGGGAAGACAGAAGAAATATTGTTATTAACTTCCAGTTTCACAGAAGCAGTTTGAAATGTGTAATCAGACCTCCACAAATAAAGATAAGGTTTTCTTTCAATTGAAATATGTAGAACTTAATTTTAGGTATTTGCATTCTGATGCCTAGTGATTTGAAGTGACTTAAGAGAAAACCTGTGTTGGAAATACTTCAACGGCACGTAATTACATGTCAGTATCGTGGTTCGTAGCATTATCCCCCTTCTCTCATTGATTTGTCTATAGGGTAGGAAGTAAAACCTGTCTATATGGAGGAGTGGTATTTGGGGTAATATGGCTGTATGTAACTTGTTAGTTTTATGTGAGATTACGAAGCCTATGTACTTTTGCTGCACTTGTAGATTTTAGCCATCTTTCATCTCTTTTTATCCGCAAAAAGGCTAGAAATTAATGCGAGGTATGATACAGGGCTAAGAACAGGGAGGTCATTAAATCCAGATGATTTTCTAGTCAAAGGGAAGCACTTACAGAACTGGCTGCTACGTAGGCAAACCAACTTGTTGAGGAAAGATCATCTGATACTCTCCAATGTGAAGTGCATGGTTCGGGTGCAGTTACTGTGCTATGTGCTGTCACTTCTCCTTTTAAGTAGAGAACAATGGTATTTTTAAACTCTGAGGGTATATTGTGCATTTTAAATACCACACGTGCCTGAAAAGATTAACTGAAGACTTCAGACTACTGATGGCTGGAACTCTTGGAGAAATGTGCTCAAGTTCAGGAATACCTTGGGGACAGCCTAGTCCTTGCAGTCGAAGCCCTGGGCTGTGCACCTCCCATTCTGGAGAGGCCAGAATAAAGCACAGTGCTGCAGAATGTCAAAATCCAAGTCACCTTTGGGCTTACAGACTGTGTTGGGAGCAGCAGCGCATGCCCTGCTTTGGGTCCAGGAAGAGCAGTGTTATTATTCTTGCATCACAGCAGAGCAGGACAGTAAGTTTTTGCTCCTGGCCTTACTGTGCTGTGTGTATGAGCCTCAGACCATGTTCTGGGCTTTGTGTGGCAATTTAGGCTCTACATCTGCATAAATATTTAATTGATTTTGGAGGATGGTTCTCCTCTGTTGTGATTGGCTATAATACGGAGAAAATATTTTAAAATACCTTTTTGAAATGTATTACCATTTTTAAAAGGACTTTTTTTTTACCATGCTGCATGGCTTCATGTTTCTGAAGATGTTGAATTGTGCCTAGGAATGAAAAAAATCGATTTTGCAGATTTGTCAATGTAACTAAGATCCCTTGTATTCCAGAGGAAGAATAATTGATTATTGAAATCAGAGTTACACATATTAAGCTTGCACTACTGAGGCTGGTAAACTCTTGTCTTATTTAATTTTTGTACATGAATGTTTTGTTGGGATTTTTTTAGATCATAAATACAATCAAGACCATCAGCTTTCTGGCAGGCAAAGGTTTTTCTTTACTTCTGAAAAATACTTTCTTTCTGACATCCAGTACAGCACAGCTGAGTGACTCTTGAAAAGAAATTCAAACATAAAAACGTCACCATGAACCAGAGCTGGTCTGTGAGTAATTCTGTGATAGCTGGATTCCATATCAGATGAACTAGAGATTGTGTCAGTGTAGTTCAAAAAGAATTATGAGCTTGGTTTTATGAGGTGTAGTTTCATAGTCTCCACTGTAGTTTTTCTGTAGTATTTACCATTTGATATAGAATATTTTTAGATCTTTATTCTACCTGACATTAAAATATTATTTTCAGATTTAAATTAAAGAGCTCAGCAGCATTATGTCAAGTCCATATTGTTAATATAGTAATAATTAACATTGACAATATAGACACAGAATTATTGTGAATATTTCTTTAGAGTTCACAAAATTATGACAATTCTCCATAAGCCTTCACCCAAAAAGTAAAAAAGATTAATCTGTTTACCAGTACAAAAAATGAAAAAAATGTTTCTAGGGAATTTTGAGAACTAGAGTGCTCTAAACAGATATTCTCAGAGGAAACTAGGCAAAGTTTGTCCCCAAATCCCTGAGAAATTCCACTTGAGAATTCATGAAGCAGTGAACAAAGGGGACGTACTTCTGGACTTCAGTCCTGATCAGTTCTGAATTTGGTTAATTTTCTGTATGTGAGTCTTTGCAGATCAGAATCTCAGAGATGAGACTTGGGAATGAAGGCAATAGGAGAAAATATATATAAGGCCCTGAGATAAGTTTCCTTATTAAAGGCAGAGTTAATTATTTGTTCTTCTTGAGTTAAGGCATCTTATCCATATATATTAAATTATGTATTTTTGACACATAAATTATAGTGAACAAATTTGTAAAAATACAATTAACTTTTTTCCCTGCTCCAATTCCCTTGTACCGCTGGTGATTTCTGTCTGTGGTGAAGGGCAGTATTTCTGTTTCTGCATTTCTGCTCAAGAAATACAGGAAATGTTTAAAGAGGAGGGGCAACTCTCCAGTGGTGTCACATCAGAAATGGGAAAAAGGTAGGGGTTACCTCTTAGAACTCTTTTAGAGGAGTCATTATATCAATTATGAGAACTACAGCCAAGGCAGCGCTTTGGAAGGTTAGAAGAAACTAATAGAGGTTTTAAAATGGCTGTGACCAAGACGTGTGTCTGCTTTGAAGCTCACACTTCTTCAGCACAGCAGTACAAAGTGACAGGACGTGCAGGAGGCTCATGGCGCCTGCCAGTGCCTGCCACAGGAGGCACCAGTACCAATTGGTGGGAATTTTGGAGTGAGAAATGTTGAAGTGAAGTCAAGTTTGTGGTCTGTGCCTAAATACATTGTGCTCTTGCAAGAGCTGCCGTAGGTTCTGGCCACAGCCTTTCAAAGTTCTGGTAAAGTTGTGAGCGGTTGCTGCCATATCCCACTGTACCCCCCAAGGTGGGGATGAAGCAGGTCCCTGTCACAGGGGGCTGGAAGCAGTGGCTTGGCTGGTCTGGAGAATCAGCTGGACCCAATTTCCCAATCACCAGAGACTGGCAGCACCTGTGGGACTAGGGGAAGAGGGTGAGCCAGTCAGCAGGTATGGGAAGTGTGTGCTGGGTGAGTAGGCTGTGCTGGAGGGTGTTCAGGAAAAGCTGTAAGTTTTAAGAGTTCTTAGTTGACCACTCACAGTGCTACTTTTTGTTATGACTATACTTAGCTTGGATTTGCATCTGTAAATGCCAAATCTGATAGACAACTTTTCTGTAAACTGAATAACAATACTCAGCTGCACTAACAAATTCCTGTCTCTATTTGTAAGGTTAGGCTGTGTTGAATGTTTGGCTTATAGTGGGTATCTTTGGCCTTTTTGCCTCAGGTTTAAAGTGGTACCTGATTATTCCTCTCTCCTTCTAATGTAATTTGGGGCTACGCTTTCCTTTCTGTTCAGCAAGACCTCAGAAGTGTGTGTGGCTAATTTTTTTATTTTTTATTTTCTCTCTGACCCTTCTGGGGGTACTGAGTGGGTGCTGCTGATCTGGGGTGGGGGAAAGGGGAATTGTGGATGGAGATAAGTGAGGGAAGCGGAGACTCTTCTGTAAAGTCTGTGATAGCATCCCACAAATATTTTATATTCTGATGCTAAAAGATACTTTAAGTGTATGAATAATAAAACCTCTGTTGGATCTTGCTCCTCCATGGCTATGTACTTAACTATATAGACAAGAATGTTGTTGTGATTGATTCTTCCCCAGAGCAGTTCAGTGGTGTAAAGTGTGTTCCTTCCTGTGCCCAGAAAAACAGCTGTACTGCTGGAAAACGTTCATCCTCAAGGGGCTGCAAACTGGAGACTTGTCTGCTGCCTTCTCTTAGAGGGATTATTTTGAAGCAGTAACCCTCAACTTCACGTGGCAGAAAAGAGTATACTTGGTTTTGAGGGAACAGGCAAATAAATAAGCATGTTCTCACTGCAGAGTTGACTAGAATACTTTCCCTAGCTCTTAACTGTATAGAGATCTTTTTTTTTTTTTCCTTGAATAGTGGCATTTCTAGTTCTTTCCTGACTAAAGCAGGAGTTAACAGAGCTTTTCAACTGTGAACATGAGAGTTCTGTACAGACTTGCTCCCAAGTGTGCTTTTCTCATTTGAGCAAGTCTCCAGAGGAATTATTTTTACTGAAGGAAACTTTAACAACAAAAGGTCCACAGTTTTGAAGCCACAGGCTTTTAAGATGTGTACTTGTGATCCCTCAAAAATGAATTGTGTGTTCAGAACATGTGAACCACGTGAGCGCATCATAAGGATTTGTGTGATTTAGTTGCTCTGCAGATGCACAGCCTGGCATGCTTATCTGATACTCTCTATACATCATTTGGAAATGCATGCACGTATTTTTAAAAGGTTCCTTGTTTTCTGTGGTGTATCTTTTTTTCTAAAGAGCTTGATCAGGTATTATTTTTCTCTTTCATAAATATAAGCTGTGTGACTGGCAGGAATCACTTAGAAGTATATGAAGCAAATTGTTGTTCATATAGATTTTTGGAGCCCTTCAAAAGAAGTTCTAAGAATTGATTTGGTTTATTCCTCCTACAATGATATACCACCTATTCAGCTGTATTAGTCTTCTGCATGTCAAATACATCTTTCATTTGCATTAGCGAGTGTGGGAGTATATACCTGTAGGGAAAGAAGAAGAATTGCCTTCAATACAAATACTAAACTCAGTGGTGCCCTTTTTTCTTTAAAGGCATTTCATTGTCTTTTTTTTACTCCAGTCACTTAATGCTCCTGTGATTAATTTTTTTTGTAAAGTATCTTTTGAAAAGTAGTTTTGAAGTGTGGACTACGCATTATGTAGTACATGTGATGACTTCTACTCATGTACTTTCATTTGACAGGAGATCTAGTATTGCAGCTGATAGGCGTGGTACCCAAAAGATTATCTAGTGGGGAAGGATCCACATGTATCGTGAGCAGAATGCTTGAAGCCTGTAGTGGAGCACTTTGTGGAAGCTCTTTAAGAGGACAGAAGCTGACAGAGAGCTGTCTGACAACAACGCTGTCCTGGCTAGAAGGAAAAATGCTTATAAAATGGCAAAAGTGGCTATTTTCTGCAGATAAAGTCCTGACTAGGTTTTCTTGCAACAAATCCAGTACTTTATTCTGGGCTGTGATCTCTCTGATCCTTTGGAGCTGCATAGGCAGTTTATTAATGGGAAACACAAGCATTGTACTCTGTTATCTAGCACCTTGTGATAATCTGCATAATCAGAAAATAAGCAGAAAACACACCATTCTTACCTGGTTTGCAAGCATGTGGCACTTCTTTGCCATAGTCCAAGCAGGACTGCAACCTCTAGGTATTTTGTGTGATCCTGCTGTTACCGCAGAGCCAATTTCTCTAGTGTTTTCCCGGTTAAATTGTGTACCTGCTTGGGCTTTCATTCTGCTAATGTGGAAATAGAATTGAAGACAACCCACTGCTCCCTCCTTCATGAGATGGGAAGCAGGGAACATGATGCATGATGACAGTATCAAAGTAAACACCAGCCCTGGTTTTAAACTTGCTACCAGTTTAGTCTTTTAGTCTGGCTTTGTGTGTGTGGGTAAACTACTTGCTCTTTACCTTAACATGACTAATTAAACTCTGAGAGGCAGGACAGTTGCCCTAAGGAAAGTCAGTACTATCAAGACTTTTGTGGGTGTGTAATACTGTAACTAGTCACCCTTAGCAGATGGTGGTGATGCTGCTGTTTTCTGTAGTTTGTGCTGTTTCCTTTTTGTTTAAATTGCCAAATGTCTTTGTTCTCTAAAGAAAAATATATACCACTCAATAGAAGATATTAGTGACTTAGGCAAGTATCTCCTTCTATATATTACTCCCACCTAAACAACTATAAGAAGTAAACAGCTGAATAAATTGCCTCTCTGCTACTATAAATCAAAAATACAATCTTAGTCCAGTGTAACGCAAGGCAAATACAATAATGGCAAAATCTATAGCTGTAGAGATGATAAAGTATCAAGAGGATCTGCCCTCTACTGAGGCCTGAGTATAGGATACATTATTTAAATGTACAGTAGGCAGTGGAAGTGATCAATGCTTCACAAGTCTTGACTTCTAAAAAGTGGTAAATTGATTTGATCTTAACAGTAGATAGTTGGGGATGCAGTAATAGGTATTGCTAACATGCATGCTATGGTCTTTATTCTCTATTGTTACAGTCTTTGCATAGCTGTTTAAACCTGGGGTGACTGAATATGGTATGTCACCAAACTTAGATTAGTAGTGTTTTAATCGGTAATAAATAACTAACTAAGCACGAAGTGGAAAAACTGGCTAGTATTTTGCATTGTCATGAGATTACAGGGTAGCATTAAGCACTCAATAATGG
This sequence comes from Burhinus oedicnemus, assembly GCA_008921705.1. NCBI lineage: Eukaryota > Metazoa > Chordata > Aves > Charadriiformes > Burhinidae > Burhinus > Burhinus oedicnemus. The sequence continues at coordinate 1,442,594 of VFFE01007219.1, forward strand.
CAACTTGCCATTGCCACAGTTCAGTAATGCTGTTGTGGTCTTCAGCAATGCGTCCTCCTCCCTCCCCTGCTTTCACCTATCCATTTCACTTGCTAAATGTTCTGGATTAAATCCTAGCCCTTCTAGATGGGCCAGTGGTTTAGTGAAACTTCGTGACTCTGTGCTTCTCAAAGACAAAAGCCAGATTTGTTTGTTTAAAAATGGGAGCGGGAGAAGGATGTACACAAAGGGGCTTTCTTCCAACAGTGCAACTGCCAAGGTTGAGCCAGGCTGGTGTTCTTCCATTTCTGAGGTTTTTCTGGTTGTAATGTAGTTAGTAGTCTGGTAAATGTGAGGATGAGGAAGTCCTTTGTATTATAAGAAGCACCTTATGACTTGTAGTGTAACCTGTTACAACATTAACTAGTCAAATTAAGTCTAAACTATGCAAGGTTTACAAAGGTTTAATTAGCAGCATGATGTCAGTTTACATATCTCTAATTGGTGCTGAAAACTTCTAACTGTTCTTAATATGTATGCTAAGGGAGGATGCCCTTCCCTCACTCCTTCTGAAACACGCACAGTTCTGTTTGGGCCATGCGATAACTAACTAATACTTGTGTATGTTTAGGGAAAGTCTGTCTTTCCATGGGAAAGTAGGTATTTCTAATTATTTTGCAGGTTAGGGAAAAACTTAGGCAACCTTACAAAAGCATCAGAGAAAGATATGATCCTAGTCAGATGAAAGGTGGTCAATCTTAGTTTTTGAAAACTTTCAGACATCTTTGCTGCTGCTTTTGCTTCAAAGTTACAGTTAGTAATTGACCCTTATTCCTTTTCCCTCCCTCAGTGGCAAGAAATGGAACTAAAATAGCTAACATCTATTGAAGGTGAGCAAGCAGTAGTCAGTATTGTGCCTTTCCCTGCATGTAGGACACTACCAAAGACAACTCTGTGCCTGTAAAAACAAAATGGAAGAGAATAATTTCCAAAAACTTAAGTCTTCAGAACTGTAGTTAGTCTATGGAAGGACCTGTAGGCGGAAAGGAACCTAGCACAGTGTGTTCACCTTGACAGTGTGCTTGCCTGAGGGTTTAGTCTTCAGAGTCAATGTCTAGGGTTGTTCGAGAAGCAAGCTACTACATAATTTTTGTCTTGAAACAGCTACAGTTACTAAATGTGGTCAAATACTAATGCATGTTAAGTGGACGAGCCACTGTGGCTGAGAACTGGGATATAAGGGACACTTTTTGTTCCTGTATACTCTGATGTGGAACAATTTGTGTTTATCATGTAAGTTGAAAGTTGGATGATGCTTCTTTTTTTTCCCCCCTGAAACCACAGTGAAAACAGGAAGAGAAGACTATAATCATGACACCTGCTCATAAACATTAGAATTATTCTAAGGAAAATATTATAGAAATTAGTTCAAGGAAAATATGGTAGTAATGCCAAAAGAGGCACTTTAAAATAATTATTTTTCTTGGATAATACAAGAATTGGGATTTCTTTAAGTACTATTGTTGTACCTGTTGTTCAGGCTTGGGGAAACTTTATTGTTAAAATAGATGTGCAATGTGATGTGCTGAGAACAGAGATAAGTTGTTTTAGTAGTGGTTTTTCTGACTATAGCTTTACTGTGAAAGACACTTCTTGTGGTTTGGGCCGGACTGGCCACTGAGGTGAAGTGACAGATGCTCTCCCCTACATCTCTCCAAGGAGAGGCGGGAGAGAGAAAGAGACTTACAAGTTTAGAAGGAACTAAACTACTTTCATGAAATATTAATAATAAAATGAAAATAATGAAACGTATAGGACAAACTGTATCAAGCTCCCATGATGACAGTCATGCCACTAGCAGGCAACGGGGAAGTCCCAGACTGGATGCAGTGATGGACAGGAACTGGATTCCGGGTCTGGGTTCAGGATTGGGATCAAAGGCAGGCAAACAGAATCCTCCTTGGACGCTGGCCATGGAAGAAAGCGAGAGCTGACCCTTTGATCCCTCAGCTTTTATACTGAGCATGAGGCAGGTGGGATGGAATACCCTGTTGGTCAGTTTTAGGTCACCTGTCCTGTTTGCTCCTCCCCACAGGTGTGACCCCTTGTCATGGATGGAGAGATGCACTTCACTTGTAGAGAGAAGCAGCAATACATTTATTGATATAAAACAGAGATTTAACAAAGTTTGATGGTAAATGCGACAGTGTTTTAACAAGATTCAAGATGGCAAGGCACACTTGGTTATTTACCATAGAGGACAGGGTCAGACAGAGCTGTCGGGGAGACCCTTCCGTTGAGTCAAGGTTTCAGAAAGACCCCCTTGCTTTCTAAACCCCTCAGAGAGGAGTCTAGGTGTGGCTGGATCCAATTGTAGTACTAGACTTGGTCAATGGTTTACGTCTAAAGGATGACATATGCACAATCAATCCTTTATATCACTTAGCTAAGATTTCAAAGTTCAGCATGCTATTAGTCACTTACTGAGGATCTGTTGTGGCAAGGAATCTCTCAACCTCAGGGAGTAGTAACCTTGAGTGGCGTCCCGACTCAAGGGGAGATCCTGGTGTGCAGTCTGCTGCTGTTTAGGAGAGCTCAAAGGGCTCTTGGGCTGTTCACTATTTATGGGGGTAAGATGACTGATCTATAGTCATCTTTGCATATTGACCACAGAACCAGCATTGCTCAAGTTAGCCCTTGGCTATTGTGTTGTTACCTGTCTCCCTGAAACCACATTGAGCCCTGGATCCTGTCATCATGACTACATGCACCCATTATGACCACTATGGGTGGCTATTGCTTGGGTAGGGTTACGGGAGATAAAGGTCAGGTGGTGCCTGGAGAGGGGGGAGCACACTGTCACACCCCTTCATGGTCTTCTGCTTCTGACCCTCCAACGGGGCAAGAAACAAAGTTGGCTGGTCTTGGTTGTTATAGCAATAAGTATAAGCAAGAGCCTCTCTGCTTACCATTCCTTGGCATCAACTATAAACATAGGTCTTGTCACTCCGACATCAAACAGTTTCTGCACAACATGCTGTTAATTTCAGTACTTAGAAGAGGCTTAGCTAAAAAGTACAATTACTGAACAGAAAATTGGTCCTGTTTTACCTCAAACGAGGACATTCCACTCCTTATTCCATACCATTTGCATCTTGCTCAGATCAGTATTACTTTTTATCTATCAAATCTATACACACACATATAGATACACATAGGTCACACTTTAAGTACTGATGTGATGTAGTGATCTTGGAGTAGTGTAGATGGAGTTTAATAATAAATTAAAATTTACAACCCAGAGGCAACTTTTCCACAGGTTACTTCAATACTTAATTTCTGGAAATACTTAATAGCTAAGGGAAGATGTAACTTGAACATCATCCATGAATATCCTGAAAATACTGCCACAGAAGAGCATGTAGATGGACACTACCTGAAACTATGCAGAAAATATTCAAATCCCTCATTTACCGGTTGTGTGTGCTTCATATATAATGAAGCTTAACTGGGAAGCAGCACACAGAACTACTTTGTCCAGATGACACAGAATTACGCAGTATAAAATCCATTGTAAAATATTAGCCTTGGAAGGTAGTGTCGGCCACAATGGGAGAAAGGTGGTCTGTGCTGGTGAACTTCAATATGTGGAACAATGTTGCATTTGAAATAAGATGCCTATTCTAATACTATCCTTTGATAGGCACTGGTACCCTGAAAGACCAAAATGGAAATGTTAGTCAAATCAAGGTGGTAATAACTGTATGTTGTTTTGTTGAGGGTTTTTTTGGCTTGTCAGAAATCTGCTCTCTGCCACATATTTAGAGTGCCAAAACTCAGTTTCTCTTGAGTGCATAGGCCATGCCTGTTCACGTCAAAGGGTGTATGTAGCAAATGTTAGCCCCGAGTGATCTAGACTTGCTGCCAATAAGGCTTTTTGCTTTAAAATGACATTCAAGGGCCAATTTCTGGCACTCCTTTTGAAATCTCTTGACCTGCTTACGGTGAGGGGGGACCATCCTAAGATGCAAATCTTTCTGAAGCTTATGGCTTTCTGTCCAGAGGTTTTGTAAAGGGATAAGAAAGGGTTGGAAATGCTTGTTTAGAGTGATAAGAGCTTGGGGAGGGTATGCTTAAGTGTGCTAAATGCAGCAGAGTTTGGGACTCTGCCAAAAATACCCCAAACAAACCATCTTGTCTCATCACTATGGAGTTTTTTCCACCTTCAGTCATTAGAGTAATAAATAGAAAATCCTACCAGCAAAGGCACGTTTTGGTAATAAAGGGTGATGCTGGTAATGGCAGTACAGCTGCAATCAGAGTGACAGTGATTTGTTACACTCAATAAAGGACACTTGTTATGCATATTTCTGTGACTTCATGCTACTTTTGCATCATGAAGAAAAATGTACAAAGTACAGTAAGCAACAATCATGAAAGAAGCTTATTACCCTCCAGTGAAGGGAGGGCTGGAATGAGAAACTTTAACAGGTATTACATTTCCTTAAGGCATTTTGCAGTTCAGTAATTGCTTTCTCATGGAAGGACAATTAGAGCTGACCTGGAAGAAATTGTTGCATTTGTACTAGAAAGTGAAATAAAATAATTGTTCTGCTTCTTTTAATGTTTGAAAGACAACCTTGTACAATGAAAAACTGGAGTACCCAAACTGTTTTAGGGTTTCAAAGCATGGATATTTGAAAGGTGTTAGAGTTCAGAAAACTTCTTTATAAATTTTCTTTTATCTGATCTAAGGTACTCTAGTAGTTGTGATCTTAGCCTCTTTTATCCAATTAGACCATCTTGGAAAGGTGCTGGTGATGTTGCCTTAGGAAATGAAGGATAAAACAAAAAGCTGCACTTCAAATTTCTTTTTAAAATGCAGTAGTTTTGTTGCCAAAATAGCTAGGATAGCATTGAAAGAGGATGCAGTATCAATCTTAAAGTATTTTGATTATTTCAGGTGCCATGTTTGAAGGATATAGCTTAGAAGTTTTAATGAGAAGGTGAAGCCAGAGCAAAAGAAAATGATTTTCTGTGATCTGAACCTCTATAAGCTTGTGTGCCAAAATAAAGCTTGTGATGTTTTGTTTTTAATAACCTGGAGAAAATAATTCAGTTTTATATGGGGAACCTATTCTGCTAAACTGGCAGCCCGAAACTAAAAATTTCAACAGTTAGAGATCTGGAAAAAATTATAGAAGTCTGTTTTAATCCATTTGTAGGTGGAATTTGTGTGAAAATCATACACAGAGGACAGCAATGAGCTGACTTTCTAGACTAGACTAAGTATTTTTTCTGGCCAGAAAAGTCTGGCTAAAGATTCCCAGTCTTCAGTGGCTTTTGATTAACAGTCTTGAGGAAGCATGGCATATTGCAGGTTAATGTGCTTGTGCTCTTCATTGCAGTTGGCCTTCAGTTTTTTCAAAACTTCCTTCTCTAAGTGAGTTCTTTGGAAGTATGGTATAACCAAACAGATGTGTATTTGAGAACACTGTTTCCTGGTTTTTGCTAAAGGAGTGCCTTGTCGTTGCATTAGAGCTGTTTTATAGGTTTGATTGTGTACTGGGACTGACTGATTTAACTAGATTATCATTCCTGTTTTACATTAATTTCTGAATAGTAACTATTCAAGTGTTTCATTGAAAGCAAGGTAAGATTCTTCTAGCTGCACGCAACAGACAACTGAAGCAGAGTGTGCGAGACATTACTTTTAAGGTACACAATTTGAAAGTATAAAAGAAAAACAACAAAGTAGGTGAGGTTATTCAACAGAGACTACGCCTTAGTCTGAAAATTAAGCTGAATTCTGTTCTCCAGTGTGTCTTTTCATATTTTTGGTTGCCATCACTTAGCTCTTCACTTTATCTCTCTCCTTTCTCCCATATTTGAAGTAGATATGGTAGGGAGTTCTCCAGAATATTTATTCATGGCATGAGAGGTGAAATGCAATGTCATATTGAAAGCTATCATACTAGATGTGAAAAAGCAATACTTCGAATTGGGGGTGCATAAGACTGCTTGAGTCCACCTAATCTTCTGAAACACATCTACTTATGGTCTTGTAGTGTTATTTAACCGTTAGGGAATTTCGGAAGGTGTAAAGGAGTATGACAGATGGCTAGCAACTTCCTGGCTCTGTGTGTAGGACAGTAAATAATTTGAGCAGAAGTTGAGAAAATGGATAAAAAGTGGGATGAAGCAGAGGCAGTCACAATGGATGGAGGCTCCCCAGAGAACTGATTGTGAAGAACAGAGGTTGCGTAGGAAGTTAGGGTTGATACGGCTTTGTTGATGACAGAGAGTAGAAGGTGTGGAGGTAGCTGCTAGATGGCGAGGTGGTAAGCAGCTTGACCTGGCTTGGGCAGCCTGTGAGTGGGTACCACTACTTCCCAGAGTGTGTTAGCTGGGAGGTGGAAAAGGAGGCAGGAGTGCTTTTCAGCTGAGTCCTGGTAGTGTTTGCAGGCTGGGTGTGTCAACAGTAAGGGGTCACATGTGAATAAATAAAAATGACAACACTTTTCTTGCTGCTTCTTTTGCCTATAGGGTTTATCTGCATTGGTTCTATCCAATTTGTTCCCATCAAGGACAGTGATGTACTGGAGTAAAGGCAGAAGAAATGTAAAGAAAGTCAGAAGTAAAGCTGCTTTGTTTTGAGGGTGTATGTAGCCATAGCAGTTTTCTTAAGTGTTGCAAAGCTATGAATCATGGCTGTAAAGGTCTAATGTTCCTGATGTGTATTTCAGATAACTGACACCATTTTATTTTGACAAGGATAAAATCACAGATCTGACTTTGGAGTTCCTGTTAGTCATTAGTGATTACAAAGTGAATCACACTGGTGCTGATGGGGTTCCATAAGACTTTATATATAGAGAGAAAGGTTTTGTCTAGTGCATTAGCAAAAATGACACTGTCATTATTCATCTCACTAACCTGATTTTAATAGTTTTGTCCCTAACAGGCTAGTAAATGCCTTCTAATGCGCTAGACTGACTTCATCATGACACTTGTATTTATATAGACTAAATTTATCTGTAGCTTAAAAAGAGAATGCAACTGGTTTAAAACCATAAACTACTTAGCCCATTCTTTTCAGGTCTAATATGACCATCTTCCTATTAATCTCTACTGTAAATCTGTGAGGACAGGAAATAAATACAGTTTACTGAGAGGAAGAATAGGTGGCATGCACTGCAGAGACTACTGACACTGTGAAAGTGAGCACTGCTGTTCTAATTCAGGCCGCTGCTTGGTCACATCCAACTGTACTTGAATTTATCTCAAGCTAACACAACCCCTAAATGTATTGCCTGACTGCTGGAAAGGGTTTTGAGATTGTGAAAAGCATGATGAAGAGTCAAAGGTTGCATGGTAAGTTAGGGTTCATATCGCTTCCTTAATGAGTGTCTTCTCTGTGTTCCTTAGAGATTTGGAAATAGAGTTCAAGTCTCCCAGCTCCTGGTGCAGTAGTATGTCTCTTACTCCCACTGAGTCACCACCAGGAGCTAGCTTGTTGTTGTGTGCACATGTTGAACTTACAGGATCGGAGCGGACTTCTGCATGTCTAACGTTCTCTACCAACTGTACCTTTGAAACCATACCAAATTCCACCAAAGCAAAATCTGTGCTGCTGTCCTTCCCGATGCTCAGTCCTTCCCGATGCTCAGTCCTTCCCGATGCTCAGTCCTTCCCGATGCTCAGTCCTTCCCGATGCTCAGTCCTTCCCGATGCTCAGTCCTTCCCGATGCTCAGTCCTTCCCGATGCTCAGTCCTTCCCAATGCTCAGTTGTGTTGTGCAATATTTCAAGAGGGGGAAGATGTTGAACTCGGGAGGAAAGAATGCGGGACCTGAGTGTCAGGAAAGATAACTCTTAACTGATGAGACTAGTATGTGGCATTTGCTACTGTTATGTTGGACAATGCTAGGCCCACAACCCACAATTGACCCTCAGTTCCCCAAATTTAGAGTCTTACATATTTTTGTCTTTATGGTTGTAATATAGGTATTTAAATATGCCAATTCTGCTTCAGCTGTGAAACTTGTGCAGTTTTACTGCTTAGAATTTTGGAGTGAGACTTGGCAGCTGATCTTCTAATTTTAAATGCATAAAAGCCCACCAGCTGTCTGTTGGCCATTCACAATATATTAGGGAAGAAACACTTTGAAAATTCCCTGAAACGTGTCCTATTTGCCACTGAAATAAAGTAGGTGCCTTTTGTGAATATAATTACAACAATATCTAAAAAACATTTGTCAAATGCTTGCTAGTTGATTGCTTAGGTAAAAAGGCTATTTGTCAATGGACTGTCAAGTGTCCCTGTAAGAGAAGAAAATTTTTATTATTGGAAATGACCTAATTTTATCCAGTAACTCTTTCCTACAACATTATTTTCACACTGCCTGGCATAATATATTAACTTCTCTTTCAAGAGGAAAATGGCCTTCCAATGCCAGCTGATCTTCAGTTTAAATGCATGATGCTCAACTGGCTGTTGTTCTGATATTTGTCAGATAGTAATAGAAACAATTTTATTTCTGGGAATACTGACTTGTGTCATCTAGAATTCATTTTGCCTAAACTTAGTGTGATGGTGCAATACCAGTCCTAAATATTTTGGTTGACTTTCCAAAAGTAATTTTGAATTGCTTACATTTGTGTGATTTTTCTTTTTTGTGTCTAAATAGTCATCAGTCAACTCTATACTTAGAGATATAGATAATGTACTGATATATTTGAAGGACTTCTTTTTTGCATGGTATGATTTGTAGTTTGTAAAGCCACAGAGTTCTGCATAGGCCCTCCAACCTCAGTCTTGAGGACTTGTTTAAAGCCACATGCATGTTTTCACATAGCCAACAAAATCTGCTGAATTATTAGCCTTTTGGATATAAGTGTACATGTGTCAGTAGTCAAGTTATTGTGCAGTAGTTGTCTGAAATGCTGCAATCCATTGACCTGATCCAGGGCTATGTTCTGAGACCTCCTAAGCTATAATCCTGGTCTTGGTAGCATGTATGTGCATTTTTTTGTGCAAACATATCTATCTTGTGGGTTAAATACTCCATTGCTAATGGCTATACACATGTACAGTGTAGGGATAATTAAAGCCTTTAAATGTTTTAGAGTGGCGCTTGCTTTGTAAACTTGAAGAATTAGCCAGCAAATTGCCTGGATGACTTACTTTAAGACATTTTTCTATTTGTGACTGCCAAATGAGTTTGGTGTGTCTGGTACGTTTAAGTGGTAGTACAACAACAGTCCACCTGCCTGCAAACTTTGCTGCATATGCTTATCAACTTATGAAGAGTCTTATGAATTTCAAAGAAACTGTTCTGAGGTACAAACATACAGTGGGTTTCCTGAAACAACTATAGTTATTACTGCTACTGCAGTTGCATGAAAGTGAAGGTAACTTCTAGTCTTAATAAGCATGGTGAAAGTGAAGTTAAAATTACTTTCTGTTGTCAGCTACCTAGAAATTCTTCTTTTCCAATAGTGACAGCAGTTTGATTGTAAATGGTAGCTATGCCACATGCATTATTGAGGAGAGGCATGCACCAAACTATTTGAAAGGAAAAAGAATTAAAACATAAGCTTGACCTGTACAAGGTTATATATAAAAGTGAAATATCAGTTGACTGCTGAATTGCAGGCATCCACTGTCTCCTCTGTTTTCCCCTCTCCCTTCCCATGTAACTTTATTTTTATCCCTAGGTAAGAATCTTCACACCATCACTTTGAACAGTAGAGTTACTGCTACAGAGATCTTGGTATTCAGGAGTGCTGAGGTGGTATTTACCCAGTTCGGTTGCTCACATGCTGGCTACTTACCCAGCTTAGCAGCAGGAGATACAGGGGAGATGGTAATTGGGCAGAAAAATGGCATGACTGACTATGTTAAAGATGATAACTGGACTTAAAGGTTTACTTTACTTGGAGCTGATAATGTCTTCTATTAGTTCTGGCAAAGCTATTGCTGATTCGTAATTGGGAAGAGACCTGTTCCTGCCCTCATTACAGTTTAAATGAGATTCCTAACTAGGGTAGAGGATAATATAATTGTCAGTTTGACATAGTTGTTTGTTTATGCATTGAAGGTGGACTCTGATTAGGACCACATAAGAGTGAGAGGTTAGGTGGTTATGTATAGGAGCATTTGGGTGAATGCATGGGTCTTCTTGGCTCTGAGCCTCTAATCAGTTGCAACTTGTTGCATTCTGAAAAAAACTTTTTTTGAAAAATGAACTCTTGGGGGGGGGAATATCTGCTTTTATACTTAATCTATTGTGAATGTGCATTTCTCTCATCTATGGCTGGCTGTGTAGTTCAAGTTTAGAAAGATTCATCCTGACTACATTACACTTTAAATAAACTCTCAGGTGAATCAAGTACAGATCCTGTACAACAGGAACCACCCAAATTGGTCTTATGCTTTTGTTAATATCCAGGCTAATTAAAAGCAGTGTGGTTGCCAGCATATGACTGGCTTCTTCTTGCACCTGTAGCATTTAGGTAACTCCAGTTTTACTTTACCTATTTGTATTCTTGATAGTGTACGGGAAATGAAGCTGGGTCTGGAGCCAGGAAAGGATGTCCTGTATTTTTGAATTTTAGCTGTTGCTTAGAATAATATTAAAAGAATCAAGATATTGCCTAAAACCTGATTGTATTTCTCACCTTGCTTCACTATTTTTATTAAAAGGTCACAATACCTTTTCATCTGTTTAGGAAATACACTTTCATTTTAACTCTTGAATGCTTTTTATAGCATATATTCTGTATGTGCTGAGGTAGTTTCTTTCCTAAAAAAAATTATTAGAAATAATCCTATTGTGAAATGAAGGGGGCTTTGGCAGAGATCATCTCTAATAACATCTTTTGATGCTATTTTGATGTAAGGACAGAAAAAAATTGCTTTCTTAACTATAACTATAAATGCTCACTGAAAGCCTGTGGCTTGTTTAAAGATAAAAGGTATCATAATCATTGGTTCTCAATATAAAATTTAATGAGGAAGATAGGAGAACACAAATGTCTGAGGTTTGAGTTGTTTTCTCCAGAAATGTCTCTTAATTTTATTCACTGGGAAACTGTTACATTTAGGCTTAGCATGTTTGTGTGCTAGCAAATAACACACATTTATCTTCGCTACATATTTAACTTTGCCTTTGTTTTAAATAATTTAATCTTTCCACTGCCTAGTGAAATTGTATTGTCCCTCAAGCAGGATAAAAATTGATCTCATTTGTTTGTGTGCAAGCAACTGCATCAGTCTGTTCCTGTATCTGTTTGTAATAAAGGCAAGATACTCATTTCTATTACAGATAAGTGCAATGACAATCTTCATTACTGGGAAGAGAAAAATTTCAATTTGTAGAGCCTCTGCAGCATTTGTGAAATTGCAGTATGTTTTCTACAGAAATCCAGAAAGTCACCAAATTAGAGGCTGAATTGATTTAAATGGGGGGTGGGGTGGGGGGTGGAGAATTCCAATGTACTTCAGCATCAAAAAGGGGAAATTCTTGGATCTAAAGCTGTTCTCTTGGCACAGAACATTTCTCTTGGTTAGATCCTTTAGCAATCTTTTTCAGTCCCTGCTAATCTTTGGAATGTTTGCTTTTTTCCCATCATCATTTTCCTATTCATGCTATCATAAGCTTGAGGGAATGGATAGTAGAATTTCTCATATGGTCTTAATAGCATGATGGCAGCTATCTCTGAATTTTGAGTAGGAGTCCTAAAGCATTGTGCCTTGTCTTCCTATATGGTGTAGGGACACACTACAGGAGAGTAGAGAATCATTACAATCAATTTTTGAGACACTACTAAAAGACAAGTACATGACTGAGGTCTGATTTAAAAAAAAAAAAAAATTGGGGAAATTATTTTAAAACAGATATGTCTTCAAGTAGAGGCTTATCTTCATTTGGATTGTAATGTGTATGGCTGCAAAGCTATATGATGATCCCCTTTTGATAAAAACATCTCATTCCTTTCAGTGAAAACAGGGAACCCTCTATTGTGCGAACCTTTGGAAGTCTCAGACCAGGATGGAATGGCCCAAGTTGGGCAGAACTCGCCCTTGCTAGGCAGTCAGGAATACCTTTTGGTGATCCTTTTTCCGTTCCCCGCTCTTCCTTCTCTCTATTCATATGGCTTTTATTAGCATTAAACAATTGCCTGTGTGTTACTAATCTGCTATAATCTTTCCTTTGTCCTATGGGCTTCAGGGAAACTGTCCTGAAGTATCTTACTTGGTATTTTAGGTGACTGATTTACAGTGCAACTGGTATCAGCTTCCTGAAGATGCCAGAAATGCTGAAGACTTATCTTAAAACAAATAAAAATGCTTCTTTATAATTGCTGAACCGCTTCAGCAATTTTGGGTATGACAGCTTAATTAGTAAGTGTTCTGAAGGAAATGGTGATTAGTGACACACAGTTGAAAGTCCACTTATGATGAGAGTTTTGATATCCAAGACCTTAATCTTTCATTTTATTTACCTTCTAATTTTTAGGATGCTTTTTATTTCTTCATTATAAAGTGATAATTGATGCTAGTTATC
>VFFE01007219.1:1470671-1500136 GCA_008921705.1 Burhinus oedicnemus
AAAAAAAAAAAAAAAAAAAAAAGAAGCCTCCAAATAATGGTGGCCAATATACAAAGTTCAATGTAGTAACAATTCAGTCTTGTGAAAATTAAAGGACTGCCTGAAAACCATGAATTTTAAGATGCAACAAATGCCTTTATTGCTGAAGCAGGAAATACTGTCTTTGGATTTAGAAGTGGGTGATGAGTTCTCAAGTGCAGAAAATTTGGTCTGTGATACTGTAGTATCATGCTTGCTGGGAAGAAAGAAAAGCCAATAAAGGAAAGAATAATAGTACATTGATCAACTCTTTATCACAGCAGGGTAACTAAATCTGCTGTCACCAAATATATCTCACAGCCACTTGATTAAACTCATGTAATTTGCTGGGATGAATGCAAGAGTTTAGCTCTCATCAGCAACTGTGGATGAAGGCAGATAAGGAGCGCATTGAAACTATGAGAGCTTCCAGCTGAAAACTCTCAATTTGCTCCTCAAAGGAGGAGGGTGTTCCACTGTTGTTGTCCATATTAATAGCACAAATTGCTGTCTCCTTGTGTTTTGTAAGTCACTAATACAAGACATAGAGACATTATCAGGTTCAATCAGCCCTATTCAGTTACCAAATCAGCTGGGAGAAAGGAGGGCTATTCTCTATTTAAAAATAAAGGAGAGGGTGGAGAGTTGAAGGCAGGGGAGAACTCTAGGAGGGGTGACAGGGTTGTGCAATGCAATCTGAAGTGAGGAGAGTGATGGGTGGAGTGTCCTTTTTCTGTACTAGAGACACAGGAGGAGAAGGCTTTCATGCAGTATAGCCCACGCTGAGTGAGTAGTTACTCTAATTTTTGTTTTCCTGTTAAATATTGAAGAATGAAAGTGTGCATTGAGAGGGATCCTTGGGCTGTGGTAGTGAGTCCCTCCTACCTTAGAAAAAATGTGGCTCACCTCATAAGCGGGCAAATAGTTTCTTAGAATATGGCCAAGTGAGTGGTTCTTGGAGCTGAAAGGCAAACTGAGGTGTGGCTGTCCTGAGACCACCCATGCTAGCTGGAGCTGCTCTGCAGGTCACCCTCTGCAGGTTAGCCTTTATGGCATGGCAACTGAGAAATTAAAGCAGAGTGCTTTTCCTGTGGATCTACAAGTGGGTGTTCAAAGTTCACTTGCGGCTCAGTAGATGAGAATGGGATGTTTTTCAGGTTGTGTCCAGATGTAATGGATTAGCAGAGAAGAAACCAGGTCTCCATTTGCAACTAATTATAATGAAGCTTTGTACTCATGGCACCTTCCAGCTCTGACATGATGAAATGTGAAATCTTGTAACACTTCTATGAGAAGAGGTTAGAAGGATTTATCTTCTTTTTTTAAAAAAGGCATTTATTGTGACCATACTAAAATGTTAGATTTGAAGCCACATAAATCTCCTCAAAATATACTGAGTCCAGAAGCTTCATTTTCTTATGTAGCCTGAACTAAAACTTCAAGTGCTTTTCTTTCCTTTTTTATTTTTTTTTTCTTCCTCCCTCTGAAGAAATACTTAGCTCTGTTGCATTGTGCCTCAAGGTTAAATTGGGCTAATTTAGCCCACACAGGACAACGTCAAACACGGGAAACGTGCTACAGAAATTTCGTATCTATCATGCAAGAGAGCAGTTAGGAGAGCATTACTGTTTTTTTGTCAAAGTGATAGTTTGCTAGGAAATTACTTTATCGGCTTTCTTTTCTTCATCCTATGTGAGCTTTTTTTGGTATCGTGTGTTGTGGAAAAGAATTGCATAACCCAACCAGAAAAGTACTTAAAATATTTTACTTCTGGATCGATGCCTACAAGGTAAAGTAGTGTGCCTCCAAATCTTTTAATTTACTTTTATAAATTCATTTTTAATTAACAGATTTCCTGTACTAGAGCAATAGTGGGCACTGCCTGTGGTGCATATGTGTCATCAGATCAATTCCTTAGGCTGACAAAACTCTGTATACTGTTAATTATCTAAATGTCCAGCATAGTTGAGTAGAATTGAAACTGATATATTAATTTATTTATTCTCTCATATTTTCAAGACCTTGCTACATGACAATACACAACACAGCTACATTTTTGCTTTGGCCTCTCTGTTAGGCCAGTGTGTGCTCATCAAGTCGCTATTAAGCCAAATTTGCTTTGGTTTATTTGAACAGCTGCTGTGTGATGAAATTCACTACACTTGGTTGAATTTTCCTGTGGCTAGAAGTATTGTTTAGAGACTCTGCATTAGAGAAAAGGGCTTGATTGTAACTATTTCTTTCAGGATGGTAATATTATGTTTGTCTGTGACTGGTCACAGCCTGTGAAATCATGAAAGAAAAGATAAGCATGTAGTTCTTCATATGGTTGTTTCTGTAGAAATAAAATGTCCTAGCAATAAGCCTTTATATTAAAAAGCCTTGACTTCTACCAGTAGGTTTGATCCGATGGCTGCTGTAACCAATAGTAAGATTTCAGTGAACTTACACTGGGTTTTTGGAGGCTGAAAATGCCAGCAGATCAGGATACGTTGAGTGCAGGTAGAAGCCACAGTCTATTTGTTCATCTTGTTTTGGTTCCTTTTGAATTTCTTTGAGAAATACATTAAATTCTTAGATTAATTATGATGGTCCTTTTTCCTTAAAGTATGAAAAGTCAAATCTGTGTTGGGTTTGAATGGAAATGCTTAATACTTTGAAATGTTGAATTTATTAACTTTTCTGTAAAGGACTACCTTTCCATAAAGATGGTGGGTGCATGTGTGTGGGGGTCTCTATCTAACAGCTAATCACCAGCACTTAATAGAATATCCTAATGTTTATTACCATTGGCACTGAATTAAATTCAATACGGTTTATAAATTATGGCAAATCACAAAAGGAAATAAGAGACAAAAGTGTGTTTTGAAATAAATTCTTAGGCTTATGGCTGTAAGACATCATTATTTTTTCCCCCAGCCCAGTTTATTTGCTATAAAATGTGGTTTCAGTTGACTGAAACTATTCATGAATTTGACTAGTTTAGATTGAAACATTTTTAAGCCAGACTCTCAAGCTGCATGTAGGCCCCAGGATTTTTTAAACCACTAAAGAATCTTTCCAGAGTAAGAACTAGCTGGATCAGTTCAAATGAACTGCAGCCCAGTATTTTTTTCCGCTGCCCAGGCAGCTGTCCAAGTAGTGTGGAAGGGTATGAAGTATTCTGAAGCACACAGCTCTAGAAACTGCTGCTCCTTGGGTGAAATCCTTGTCTGATGCATGCGGGGAACAGGAAACTGAGGAAGGTCTTCAGTTCTGAAGTTTTGTGATTTTTGGAGCTAGTAAAAAAGGGTCAGGGATGATCCATCTCCTCTTTACTTCATTTTTGTGACTGGTACTATGAAGGCTTGTTTCAGGTGAACTGTTCTGGTTTTGTCTGATATTTTTCATCCATAAGAACAAAAACTGGAGATGGTGGGGTTGGGGGAAGAGTGCGGGAACAGTTAAAAGTAATTACATTTTTTAAAAAACATCAGACCTTTTAAAATGTTTCATTTTAGAGACTGAGCATACTTTGTGTTGTGCAAATAAGGTATTTTTAGGTCAGGTCTCAAGTAAGGCTTCTCTTGGTGGCAGGCAGATGGAATCATGGCTTTTGTGTGGTTTATATATAAGAATAACCACACATTGTTTGCCACTTTTATCTGTGCATCAAAAGGAAATTTGCATGGGCACCTTCTGTACTTGCAGACCACCTTATAGATCTGAAAATGACAGGATCCAGCTGGCTGTTGTCCTTCAAGTGCATGCTACTGAACTGTATTGAAAGGTATCAAGTTTTCTTTGTTCAAAATGACTGGCCTTGCTGCGAGTACCCTGATTCGAGATAGTCACTTGCATGTTTCTTTGCAGTTTCTGCTTAGGGAAAAGAAAAATATTGGTTAAAAATAGCTTTGTGGGTTATGAAACTTTACTCGCTCTGGTCTCTGCTTTGCTAAATCTTATCTCTGATCATCCTTTTATCTTTTTTCAGTGGGTTTGCATGATGTCTGCATTCTAGATACCACAGTGACCCCAGACTAATACTAATACTGCTAATTGGCTTAAATTTTGCATCTCTTCCAAGTCAGCTTTTATTGGTTTTCTTTGCTTTCTGGTACAGATCAGAGCAGCCACTGCAGTTGCACTGATGGCCATACAGTTACCTCCAGGTTAGGGAAATCAGTGCTGTTGGTATGAAATACCACATATTACCTATATATAGGTAATTAGGTATACATATGTACCTACATATATGGGTATATGCGGTAAATGTGGCACTTCTGTTAAAGATTTGTACAGCCCTGAAGGTTGCTGTTCTTATCTACTACAGACATAGTAGGCTTGGTGGGAGGGGGAACCCACAAAAACAAAACTCCAGACTATTAGTAAGACTAGCAAGGTTAAAAAAAAAAAAAAAAATCTACCTTAATTTGTTATGAAATATAATAGACAGTTTTATCGAATTGCACAATAATTCAGGTTGGAAGGAATTTCTGGTGATCATCTGGTACAAACCCCAGTTTAAAGCAGGTCTGGTTAGGTGAGGTTGCTCAGGAACTTGTCCTGTTGGATTTTGAACACCTCCAAAGGTGAACATTTCACAACCTCTAAGATTTCTTATCTTCCAGCCTGCATTTCTTGCCTGTCACCTTACTATTCTGCACCTCTGAGAAAACTCTGGTGCTCTTTTCTGTATCCTCCAGTCAGCCATTTGTCCACTTCTCTGGACCTGGTGGCCACATGCTAGTTCATATAGCCCATCTGCTTGGCTGCCTTTGTGTATAGGGACACACAATTTCACTGTTATGAGCATGTGCCATCAAGGTGAAGGAACTGCCCATTGACATTACATTTGAAGAAATTAATCTAGGGCCAATTAACCTATACATAATTATTCTAGTCTTATACTGTTTTGTAAAGCTGGTCGATACTGTAGCAGAGCGTATGCTAGACCTGTACTGATGCAATCTATTGAATCTTTTCTCACCTTCCAGCAAAATTCACTTAAAAACTGAAGAAACTGCCACAATCTGGATAAGTGGTGACTTTCTAGGCAAGATACTTGTTACGTTTCTTTGCTATGTTCTTCTCCCATTCTGCTCATGCATAATGTACAAATACACCTTGCAAAAAGGGGTTGCCCTATGCATCTGGAATGAGGGCTATTGGTGAAAGATATTCTAGCTAAAACAGATTTTTAAATCATGAGTTCATAAGGAGGGTGAATGGGTAAGACACTTTGAAATTAGTATTTGAAAACAATTTCTTAATCTTTTTGTTTTGTAATCAGATGAGTGCTGAATCAGGACGCTTATAGGCATAAAGATGTGAGGAGTGAACAGTCTCATCAGCTCTTGTGTCAGACAAAACAATGCAGGACTGTTAATGGGGATACTGTTATCTTGTAGGTTTATTTAAAAGTTAGGGAGAGAGTGGTGTGTTTTGTTGGCTTGGTTTTTTGGAAGTTTTTTGGTTGTGGTTTTGTTGTGGTGTTTGGGGGCGTTTTGGTTTTTTGTTTTTTTTTTTCTTCCTCCAAAGGCACAAAATGTAATTAAGTACCTTGGTTTTCTGATTGTTCTCTGTAAATCTCTTGAACTGTAACTTTCTGTACATGCAGTTGTGGGTTACTTACTTTTCTGTTGTGTGAACTACATAGCTTTTCTTTCATAAATGCCCAATGGTTGCATCCATAGGCTTCTGCATATCTTGGTTGGCTAAAAAGAGCTGACTTCTTTAACACTTTCCAGTTCACCTTTCATGCAACACATCCAATTCCTGATTTATGATCTCTGTTATGGTAATAAATCCTTACAGAGTCCAAATTCCTCTACATATTAACAAATCAACGAATATCAGAGGATCAAGCTTTAAACTAACGGATTACTCTGCCCTACGTGTTTTATTTTAAGAAAATTTAAGGGAGTTTTACTTTAATGTCTCACAATTCTTCCACTGAGATAATATATTTTCTAATATGTCAGTGTTGACTGCTTTTTGAATACCTTGGCAAATGCTGTAATCTGAAGTCTCTGAGGATATGCAAAAAAACCCCAACCCAAACTAGATTCTATGTAAGTTTCAGTTTGCCCACTAGGAAAAAAATAATGCATAAATATGATCATTATGTACTGTAGTAAGCATAAACTGTAATTCTGGCACAGAATTTAAGGAGAATTTGCAGATATTTTGGCATAAGATTGTATATCACTTCAAAAGATAATGAAAGTGAGTTAAGCAGTTTTTGATTACAAATTTGGGTAGCTGAATGTTTTATAGGATATTACATTGGATCATACTCAAGAAAGATTTATAGGATGGGAGTCACCCTAACAATTGCTAGAACAGAAATCAGCTCAGCCTTAGTCAAAGACTTTCTAATTAGATTGCAGGAAAGAAATAAGTCCAAAGCATCATGCCTGGTATAAGGAAAGGGAGGAAAAGTTCTGAGGGTATGAAAGAAATAGCATTCAAATTTTTATCTTTGTGGATGTAAGAACTATAAGCTAAAGCATCTAACTGTTCTCTGTTCTATATCATTATTATTTTGGTGGACTCTTCCACTTTAGTAATAGGAAGGAATTTCTGCAGTACCTTTTTATCTGAAGGCTTCACTGTACCTCCCCCAATGTAAAGCTTCAGTTGCACCTGGATTTGTGTTTTCTAGTCATGTTGCACTTTCTGGCAGCATATCTACAACTTCTTTGCTATTGAGGTTATTGCATGGGATAGAAAAAGGCCAAAGTGCTGGAAGGATGTATCTGGATTCAGGGAATATTTTAGGTAATGTAGAAATTAGTGGCTGTTATATGTTCTTTAGAACTCCAAAAATATGTACTAAATAGATCCAGAATTCTGCACTTTTTAAATGAGATAATCAATAACACTGTTCTAGTTTCTTTTACGGCTGCAGTAATAACTAAAAGGGCTCATAGCTTCAGTAATCTGCTTAAGCTGTTTGCAGTGATTTCAAACGAAGGCACACAGAAATCCTAAAAAACAATTTATCTCTAATGAAAGTGTATTATTTTTCCTTACAGAACTCAGGAAGGTGCCATAAAGGATCTGGAAGTCAGTATCTGTTTTGACAGATCAATTTCAGTAAATTGTTTCTCACACTTTTTAAAGGCTACCTTCAAAAGTAGAGCATGAGTAGCATTGCCAACATGTGGTGCAGGTCATGTGCAGCCAGGTCGAAGTAGCAATTCAGTATTTCACTACTGGGGAGAATGTGATGGAGAGGGGAAGCAGCTGTGAATGAAACCCAAGAGCTGAAGTTTGGATGCGCTGGAGGAACTGCCAGAGTTTTCTCTCTGATAATCTAGTTTCTTGTACTCTGACAGTATGTCCTGCTCACAACCAGTCATCTTCCACCCACAGGCAGCCCTAGACTTGTGCTCCCAGTCATGGAGCAATGGATTTAAAATTAGTTTGGTATAGAAATGATAGGGTTTTCTTTTGTGTGTTGCAATGTGATCATTGACTCTGGTACTTCAGGCCCTAAATGACAACAAATAGCCTGAGGAATAGATACGAAGATATAAGACCTTCATAAAATTACTTCTATTTTTAGAAACAGTGAAGCTTCATGTCAAAGACTTCTCAGTGGTGAGGCCTTAGCCTGGGGCTTTACAGGACCTGGGTTCAATATACTGCTTCCTGGTAGACTTCCTGTGTCACCTTGGGCCACTTAAACTCATATCTCAAAAGGTGTTTAGATACCCAGATCTGATACCAGAGTGAAGAAGGTGCCTCAATGCTGCATGAGGTCTGTGCTTCACTACTGCATCAATAGGCTAATATTCCTTTCATCTCTGAAGGTGGTGTGGGATTAAATACAGTGAAGACTGAGAGATGCTATGGGCACTACAAGTCTCCATAAGATTGCAAAGAAGGAAAAAGGCTATACTTGCAGCCTCTTGCTGCACATATCGGTTAAGTTAGTGTCTTCAAGTGCTAATAGATGAATCCATAGAGAAATAGACAAAGAACAATTCTTCCACTGGCTCATGAAAAAACTGGATACCCCTAATGAAAGACCATGATTCTTTAAGTACAAACTGTCTTCAGTATGTGAGAGCCTTTAAAATATAACAACACTTACCCTCATGTGATGCAAAATGATCAAAAGGATCTGAAAATGAATTTTTTGCTTTACTTGGAGACATCAGTACTGTCATTATATGATTACACGTCTTAGTTCCAGAGAAACCTTTGGCTGCTGCATGTTTTAATAAAATGCATCTGCTAAAGTGAGTTTTATTCCAAGACCTGAAAATAAGGATTTATAATAATCACTGTGTCCATAATGAGAGCACATTTTAATGTCTTTTCATGATCTGATGGTTCTCAGATGGATAATATTCTACACATGACAAAATGATTCATTAATAGCTTGCAAAATGCAAAGATGGCTAAAAAAGATTTGTGGCTTTCTAGCTGAACAGAAACACTGATGTTCGTAACATTAACGGTATACTTGACCTCTCTCAACATAGCCTAAAATTTAATTAAGAATTAATTTTGAACTTCGCTACCTCTTCGTGGAAAATACAAGGATTTTATGTGAAAACATGCTTGATATTTTCCCTATTGGTCTCATGATCTCTGTGTCAAGGACATGTTAAAAAGCTGAAGGAAGACGGAAAACTCAAGAGTTCCGATATACCACAGAGAGCAGGCTGTTCCTTTCCATCATTCTTTATCTGTAGGCAAAATAGAAACTGGAAAGAAAAAATAATAATAAAAAATATATCAGATCTAGTGCTTAAAAGATTTTTTTTAATTCTTTTTTTTAAACCTGGTTTGCCTGAAGTTGTCTCAGTAAGAATGGTAAGATCTGTTCTTAAGTATATATGTTAGGTTTTTGGGTTTGGTTCTTTTTTGGTAAACAAAAGCATTTTTTTTAAGGTGGATGCCAAGATTCAAGTTTATATTTTACTGGTATAAGGAGGCCATTCTGCACTAATGTTTTTTTTGTTTGCTCTTTTGATGCAAGGTTACTTCTTTTTTAGGCATAAGACTGCAGAAAATGGTAGCCTTTCTTGTGATAGAAGTTTTGAAAAAAGCAGAAAATACATTCCTTGGAGAGAAGAAAATACCCTCCAAAACCTAAACAAACTTCATGAACTAAAATGAAAGGCCATGTAGAATTATGGAAATTTTTTTTTGTGGAGAGGACGGAGCAATTACTTCTGCCAACACTATCACTTGTGATCTTTCACTTTATCACTGGAGGTGATATTTTTGACTGTGGTTAAAATAAGAGAGGAAAACATCCTCCTCACTTAAAGTAAGAATGGGTGAAGAAATATATGGCTGAATCCCTCAGATCCAGGTCTGTAAACATGCTTGAACTGAAGGAGAGCAACTCAATCTCTTCTTTTTTTAAGTTCTGGTATCTTTGCTTTCCCTTTCACAAGTTATTTCTCATGTTCAAGTATCTTTTCTTAGCTGGGGCTTTGCTCTTCACAGGCAAATAGAATGGCACCAGTCCCTCAGGACTACTTTTCTTCTGACGCTGCTGTGCCAGGTATGCAGATGCTGGAGATGATGCCAAAGGACTAAGATTTTTTTGGGCACTTTTGCTTTCTGTGTTGGAAGGGAGCCTTTGAGTGTCAGTGAACAACCTCTAATGAGCAGCGTAGGGAAAACTGGAACCTTTAGATCACTGAAGCAGGGCAAAAGGAAAAAGGTGCTTAATCAAATTTCCTGTGTTCAAGAACTAAATAGGGAACCTCTTTATTTGATTTCTTAATTGCCTTGTATTCAAACATTTCTATCAAATATAAGCATGAGAATTAAACCTCTCAAAAACTCTTAACTGTGTTCACTTTTGCTGTTGGTCCTACTTTAAAATTTTCTGTTACATAATGGTCTGTTTATTTTTCTGCTGCCTATCTTGCCAATAGAGGCTGCCTGCAAATGTATAAATAGTAGTTGGGGCAATCTAAGTCAGTTTGTTATGGAACCCAAAGAGCATCAACCAATATAAACTTTGTTTTTAAATAGGTAGAATACGGTCAATGAAATTGGTACCACAGCTCTTCTAGAACAGGAGAATTATAGTACTGGCTGCTAGAGACAGGATTAAGGCAGTACTTTAAATGGCGGAAGCTTTCTGTATTTGATTCTTTTTTTTTTTTTTTTTTTTTTTTTTTCCAGAAATCAGTTTACTAATTGCAAATCAGTGTCATCAGGGTTTTTTTGGAGGTTGGAAGAAATGAGCATAGAACAAGGATTGTCTCACTCAGGGACAATGTAACTTAAAAGAACTTGGGTGTGTGGTAACAACTTTGATAAGTGGAATTGGGGCACAATTCTAGTACAGCTGTGCCTGCTTGGGGGGGGTGTGACATTCTGATTTAATTCCACAATATTCCAACACACTTCTAATTTTTAAAGTTCGTGGAAGTGAGTAGTGTCAGAGAGATGATCTTGCTGTTGATGGGTACATGCAGCCTCAAATGTTGGAGGCAGTGAAAGCAGAAGTGTAGCATCTCTTCTGCAAAAGAGCAACTTGATACTAATCCACTGGAACTACTTGAATTATTCAGATGAATAATCAAAAGTAGAAATTCTCGTGCTGAAGAATGAGAAATCGTCCAGTGTTTTGGTGGTGTGATTGCTGCTGAGCAAGCAAAAAGAAGAGGTCCCAGATCAGGACTATCAAATTTTGCACAGCTGTGGTTTTATATATGCAAACTGAACTCTTGGAATGAGAGAATTTTGTGGTGCTTTTAACCTGCATTTTGGTCTTTTTGGCCTATAATGCTAGGCCTTAAATTCAAATCAATGGTCTCCAGCAGTTTGTTATGGCTTTGCCAGGTGGTGGTTTAAGGTATCTTATTTGCTAAGATGGCATTTCCAGCTGGCCACAAACTATTAGATTATGTTAACCTAGTGGGTGTTATCAACATCAATATTATTCTCACTTGAAAAAAAAACACAAACAAAACAGGATGGCAGTTTACAAGAGTGGGTTTTGCCAAGGGATGAATTGATTTTCTATCTGTTCAAGTCCTCCAAGATGTTTAGCTGGCAACAATGTTTGAATTTTCTTTCTTCTGCTATTAAACAAGCTGAATTTGGACCTCAGCTGCAGCAAAACAGACTATTCCACCACTGCACTGAGACAACTGTAAATCCATGCTAGCTGAGAATGTATAATCCACTGTGTATCAGAGGCCTTGCTCGACTTGAATTAGCTGTTTGATTGTTTTGACAAGATTAAGATGTCCTCAAAAAAAAAAAAAGTTCATGCATTTGAAACAGGGAAGCTGGCTGAATTCCCTCTTGTTATACTGCCATTATTCTTGACCAGTCATATTTTGGGGGAAAAACCTGTTAATTTGTCTGTCCTATACACTCCAGAGCTTGTTTTAAAAAATAGATAAGACTAGGAAAGATTGTTGAATAAGTAAGAACCAGGTTTTATTTCTTCTACTACCACTCCTAGTGAACTTTAGCACATGGAGACGGGATTCTGTTAAGCCCTATACATTTTGTGAACAATATGCAGTTAATTTACCTGTCCTTCTATGCTGATAATTTGCAACAAATCAACGAAACACCCTCAAAAGTCAAATATTAATGAATTAATTTCCTCCAGTTTCTACCTCCAGTTCTCCAGTTTCTTGCCTTCAATAAATAAAAGTTGAACTCTTCCCTTGCCTAATTTGACAGTTTTCATATTAAGTGCAGCAAGATCCGAGCCGCTTGTTAGCTGTCAGCTAACTGACATTTAATGTCCACTCTTTTTTTTTAGAGCTTCCCTTGAACCAATTTACAAAACGCTGCATGTGGTGCTGCAAGCAGGAGCAATGTGCCTCCAGCTAAGCAGGAGTCTGTTCTAGATGACTTGAATTAATGGAATGTTCTTCCATCTATTTTATTTTATTCTTCTGCCTGTACAGCTGGAAGCCAGCATCTTCAAACAGTTCCATCTATAACATCAGGGGACATAAATAATCAGAGTATATCTTTAATCTTATTAGAGAATAACATGGAGGAGAGTTTTACTTTGTCTCTGTATAGCCTGCATAAGTAGTGAAGTGCACCTCTAAACAAAATTTAAAAAGAGTATTTTGAGTCTGTCAATCTAATGTAGAATGAGTGATTAAAATAGAGCAGCTATAAATTACAGTAATGTACAACACATCACATTTGAAGGGTACAGAATACCTGGAGAGGTAATTTTTCAGGAAAGCTTGAAATTTCAGCATTATGACAGAATTCTGTGGCTGATATAACAGCTAAGGCTGAAACAGGTGGCTTAGGCTTTGTAGAATAATCATGTGTTTGGAAATATCCTACATCTGTTTCTGCTTAATATGTTGGTATAAGTAAAATCTCTTATTTTGAATACCAATACACTTTTATAACAAGTTTTTGCTACTCTTGAAGTGTCACAAGTGTATATTCTAAAACATTAATTGATGAAAATAACCTATGCACCATCATACCTGCATGAAGCTAATGCAGGTATTTGAGTTGCTGACAAACCTTGGAACACCTGGTGTCATGGTTTTAGGTGGGACAGAGTTGACTTTCTTACTAGCAGCTAGTATAGTGCTGTGTTTTGGATTTGGGATGAGAACTGTGTTGCCAGCACGCTGGTGTTCTTGGTTGTTGCTAAGCAGTCAAGGCCTTTTCTGTTCCTCACACTGCCCTGCCAGTGAGTAGGCTGGGAGTGCACAAAAAGTTGGGAGGAGACGCAGCCAGGACAGCTGACCCCAACTGACCGAAGGGATATTCTATGCCACGTGACATGCTTGTAAAGCCGGAGGAGGAAGTAGCAATGGGGGGGGATGTTTGGAGTTAAGGCATTTGTCTTCCCAAGTAAGTTATGTGTGATGGAGCCTTGCTTCCCTGGAGATGGCTGAATGCCTGCCTGTCGGTGGGAAGTAGTGAATAAATCCCTTGTTTTTCTTTGCTTGTGTGCGTGGCGTTGCTTGTGTGTGTGGCTTTTGCTTTACTTATTAAACTGTCTTTATCTCAGCCCATGAGTTTTCTCATTTTTGCTCTCCTGATTCTCTTCCCCGTCCTGCTGTAGGGGAAATGAGTGAGAGGCTGCATGGTGCTTGGTTGCCAGCTGGGGTTAAACCACAATGCATGGTAAAAGCATGTTTCTTGGATTATAAAATGACCTAATACTTAATATATTTTAAAGCTCAGGCACTGAGTTTTAATAGCAGCTCCTGAATGAATGTGGGGAGGCCCCAACAAAGCTTCTCACAGCCGCTGCTTATGCAGCTCTTTTCCCAGCAGCCTGATCCAAGGCTGCGTATCAGAGCTGCTCAAGGTGCTCGGGGCCTGACAGTGCTAATTCCTGCAGTTCAGCATCAAGAGTAGGACCCCCAAATTTCTTGTGATTCTGTTCAGTGACTTGTAGGTTTAGAATTTTCTTCTGGAGCACTGTCTTGATGGACTGTAATAATATTTGTAGAGGTTTGAATATTTAGTGCAGCTCTATGAAATGAACTAAACTGCCTGGGAAACAAACAGCTTTGAGAAAGATATTCCTAACAGAAGTCACACTTTTTGTCTGAGATTTGATGTTGTTTAATGCCTTGTTTATACCTGAGGGAAGGAGGTCTTGCTGTTGGCGTGTGTTGGGGTTTTTTTGTTTTCTATACATAAAAGAAAAAATACACTAAAACTGAGTGTGGTGCAGTCCTGAAGGATGCTTCTCAGTGGGTAGTGTCTGAAAGGAGCAGCACGCTAAGCTGTATTTGCTGCATTTGGGGAACATGAGGTGCTGCGTAGAGCAATGCCCTGCATTGCCGGAACTAGTCCTCATCTGCCTGTCACTCTGCATTTAAGAGTCATCCATTTTGTTCTGCAGTTTTCAAGTCCAGAAAGTATGATGCTCATGTTTACTCCGTTTTACTGCAGCAGTGCCTTAACAACTCAATGAAAAAGTAGGACCCCTCCATCCTAAGTAGAGAACAGACAGATGGTCCCTGCCCTGAAGAACTTACAGTCTGTTTTCTAAGCCTGGACTAGTATTTCCAAAATGCTTAAATGAAATACTTCGTCACGCTATTTAGCAAGCAGTGTCTCCTGCCAGCAGTTCTGCCAGTTCCCCCTATCCAGGGGGCAGGCAGCTGTGGTGGGCTTGCTCAGCCTGCCCAAATCTGCCTGGCTGGCTGGAGCTGTGCCATGAGGAGCAGCTGCCCCCAGCTCTTCCTTGTGCACTCAGCTGTGCTTCCCTGAATAGCAATGCTCCAGGCACCTGGGGATGTCTTGTCTCCCTTGTGTCCTTCAGGCCGGAGTGGGGAGGAGGGCAGGGTTTGGCCTCAGTTCCTGGTTTCAGCAGGAATCAGTTTCTGTGGGCCTTGAAGTCATTCAGATCAAGGGGATTTAGGCTTTCCTATTCTAACTAATTGATAATATCAAAACAACAAAAAAGTGACTCCTTTCCTTTATGTAATAAACACTCTAAGTCTATTTGAAGTCATAAGGAATTAAACATCTTTTGGGGCTATGAACCGAAGTATCCGCATGCCAAAAATAATCGGATAAGGCAGTAGGGATTGCATTTTACCTCTGTAAAAAACATTTTGCTCTCCTCTCTGTCTCTTAGCAGAACATGGTGAGCATTTAAAAACTACTTGTATTTTGTCATCGTACCATAAGTAACTTGTGTTTTGTTGTTTGTTTGTGGAAAAGAAAAATACTGCCTTGGCTTGGTCTACACGTCCACATCCTGTACTGTGTTTTCACCTCCAATGACAGATGTTTCAGATGCTGCTAGACTCTGTAATTCCCCTGCTTTGCTTGTGCTTGCTAAAAGTATGCTATAGAAACAGTTAACTGTTAAACACCAGAAGCCTCAGAACCAATGCATTGCTAATGGATGGAATAGTCTGTTACTTGCTTAATTAGTTATGTTAAACAACTTGAGCTTTGGTGTTATTAACAAATTCATTTAATCATAGTAAATAATGAGGATTATAATTGAAATGATGACCTTTGTCTGCTGCAGAGATACTAAGTGGTGCCAAGTTAGCTTCATACCTGCAAAATCAATGACTGGCAATGGCTAGACATAATAATGTATTTGCACTTTTTAAAAACTCTAGAGGAAGGGAAGCCAGTTCAAACATGCTTTAAGGATCTCAGGAATAAAGTGAATGTTCTCTGCTACAGAAAAAAGTGGAAAGTGATTGCAACTAGAAGTAGGAAAGTGCCAGTATATGGTGCTCATGCAAATATGTGGTGGCCAACAAAGGTGCATTCAGGAGCTCTTCTTGAGTGGGGAGCATGTGGAACTTGAATCTGTTGCCACCATTTTCTCAAACTTTATTAGGCGAGATTGAAAAAGTAGTAAAGACTATGGAAAGTCTTGGAAGAAGCCAGAATCTCCATTATGCTGTTGTACAAATGCCTGTCTATAGGGTGGCAGGTACAAAAACCTGATAGGTTTAAAAAGATACTGTCCAGTGGCCAAGCTATTTTAGGGCTGTACAGTACTGGCTTCACATTTTCTGCTATAATGTCTGAGACTGCCTCCTGGAGGAAAGATGCCTGATCGTGTAGTGTATTTCTTGTTTAAAGATCTACTTGTATTAAATACATGTGCTCACCCACAGCATGATAATACATAGCAAAAATGTGGAAATACTGGCTTACAGGGGACTAGAATGTATTTGTAAGTAGTTTGCATGAAAATACATACTGTTCATATATATATATTCTGATCAGATAACTGATGAGGAAACTTTGTCCTTAATTTTTCTTCCTATCTCCTTCTCTTTTTTCCTTAAAGCTGTAGCACACACTTACCAGCCCACATTCAGCATGTGACTGTTTGCAATTGCTTACCTTCTCTGTAAAATGTTGCTGTGATTTCTATCTAAATAAAAGCCAAGTGTGCCTGTCTGTGGAGCAGAAAAAGGACCAAAAAAAAAAAAAAAAAAAGTTTCCTTAGGCAGCTGCTGTTTTGTGGGATGGAGCAGGATGATGCAAGTTCTCCTTGCCTCAGACCCCTACCCCTGTGCTGAGGGACTATTTCCAGTCCAGTGGGGAATGCAGAAGATGTGGGGAAAACGTCACTTTCTACACCCTGCTGTGCCCAGGAATGATGGGCTGCTTAGAGCTGAGAGTCACCTCTGGTGTTTCTTCCTGACCTCCACACGAAGAACCTAAACTAGGAGCTAACCCCTGCCATTGGAGGGAGTAGCACTACCTCTGTGAGGAGTATTAGCTATTCAGCATCCATTGCTATAGTAACAAGCTGTATGAATCTTCTCTGCTATAATTAATTTGGAAAAATTATCTTCCTGTAATAAACGCTGGACTATCAAGCACATACCTAAATAGAATTGTACATGTTTCCCTTCTGCTACAAAACCACTGAGATTGCTGCAGTAGACCTTAGTGGATAAAGAAATATGCTACTGGGAGACTTTAGCAATAGCAGCAGCTACGGTGTCACAGCAGCTCACAGTTACAACTGCTTGGTTTAATTCAGAGCTCCCCAAGTTTCCCATGTTCCCCAATTATTAATAAAAACTTAAAGCATTTAAAAACAAAATTAAAAAAAAAAAACACAAAAACCTGTTGACTTTGGATGGCTTTGGCAGAATCTGCATAATATGCTGGATCTGGGGTAGTTATTTTTGGGAAAGCCAAGCAAGAATTGATAACTCTTTCTATAAAAAAAGACTTTGAGGAAAAAACGTTATGAAACGTTTCGTGGCAGTTGTAGATTGGGGGCATGCCGGAACTTCTTCTAGTTTAGTTTAGTGCCTAAGGCAGAAATTTGTTTGCCTGCTGAAACTGAATGTTAGAGAAATATTAGAGAAAGAAACTATAAGCTATCCACTAGCAACATATGATGCACTTGAAATGAATATGTCAAACCTGACTTGTAGTGAATCTACTGCGGTGCCTACAATATCTCTTTAGATATGCTTGGTCTTGCCTGTGATAATAAACCTCTTGATGAGTATAATGAAATCCTGTGAATAAGGAAAGGCTTCATGTTGGATAGGAAATCCCGTGACAAGAATTAAATAGCTATTTCTGCCCGGTGATACTTAACAGCTTAAGATGCAATCAGCAATCGTATGTCATCTGAACTGGTATCTGTACATATTAAAGCAGGATCCTAGAAGAAATCCAGAACAGTGGCAGAAGTCAATGGAAACGATTATACATTTTAAGTCTGAGCATAGGAGCCACAATTTTATTCTGGGACCCCACTGTAGTATGTTCTATATAAATGCAAAACCTAAAGGCATTTTCTGCAGAAAAGATTGCTACGTTCATATTGTGAAATAGACAAGTCCTGTAAGACAGTATGACTGCTTTTATGATTTATTTAGCATTTACAGTGTGATCGCAAACAGGTTGAGCCCCACTTTGCCATGCAGTTGGAAAACACAGAATGAGTGATAATTCTGTCCCAAGGAGATTACGGTCTAAAAGATGTAATAAGAAGGCAAGAAAAGCAAGCAAGATGGAATAGAGTGCAGAAAGAAACAGTGCAACCAGTTGAAAAGGATGTCATGTCAGTGTGTTTTTAAGAAACGTTTAGACTTAATTCACGTGAGCAGTTTGTACAGACCAGCTGGTGTTAAACTGTAATTTCCTGTTGTTCACAAATTCTTGTGACCTCTATGTTGCACCTAATGAAGGTTGTTGACATCAACATGAGCAGAATCAGGCATAAAACTTGGACCAGTTCTTGTCAGTAGAAGCTATAAGTGAATTATTAGAAAATTACTTAAAAGGAAAGCAAGAAGTCTAAACCCCATACTGTTGCTATTCCTATAAAATCACAGTTTTCCTCAGACAAGATACCAAGTTAGAGAACCACAGTATTATAATAACTATAAACAATTAGAATAAATCAAATGTTCTCCTTTTGGTTTGTTTTAGACTGCTTTATAATTAACTAATGTGCTTTCCTGAAACCAGTTTTATGTTGTCCTAATGGCTTTGGCTACAAAATGAGATCACCAGCTATAAATGATTGTCTAACCACAAGGACCTTTAATGGCCTTTTAGGAAGTGCTGTGTTACCTTAGACTGAAAAATTTTGCCATTGTACTATTGATGCACAGTAACATCTACATATAGTACTGAATGTTCATATTGCATAAAAATCATTATAATGAAATTCCACATATAAATGTTCATTTCTGTATTGTCAATACTGCATGACCGTTTCAGGAACAATTTGTTTTTTAATTTCTTTTTAATAACCTGGTTCAGCAATCTACTGAGAAAGCATTTAAGTCCCCCTGAGGTGGATGCCGAAGCTCCATAAATGTGATATATATCAGCTGAGGATTTGTCCCAGTGGGATTTAACATATAGTTATATGCTT
The DNA here is from genome assembly GCA_008921705.1 of Burhinus oedicnemus. NCBI lineage: Eukaryota > Metazoa > Chordata > Aves > Charadriiformes > Burhinidae > Burhinus > Burhinus oedicnemus. Next base: position 1,489,009 of record VFFE01007219.1, read on the forward strand.
TCCTGAATTGAGACCTCAGAGGGTTACAGCCATCTCATTACGGTGGTTAAGAGTGCATAAAATATCTCAAGAGGGTTCAAGTGGAGGTTGGGGTTGGTCCTAATAATTTAGGAAAAAAATAGAAGCACACAGAGATACAGAAACAGACTTAGCCTTCAGAGATAAAACCTTTTAATAATTAAACTTTTACTAATGATCTTAAAGGTCTTCTGTGATAAATCTTTTCTCCCCACTTTCTAATCCAGTGGTCTATAAAGCAATTACAATTCAGAATCATCATTTCATTTAATAGACTGTAGCATGTTGTTGGTTTTTGTTCACTGGACAGTGTATTTGTAATTAATCATGTACTACGTTATTGGGTTTTGTTATTTATAGCATAGAAGTTAGAGGTCACCAAATGTAGTCCTTTCTACTGTAATGTGTTTATTTGTTTAAATATACCTATCTTGCCTTGCTTTCTTCACTAAAACTAGATCCTGACAGCAGTGCATTTACAATAATTGCATAGTGGACTGAGTGGTTTTATATGGTAGATAGTAATGCATGAATAATTTGAGAAAAAAACACTTTTACAGCTTATAATAACAAAAATGTTTCCTTTCATTCAGTTTTTGGGAGTGTATTTTATTAGATCTTAATATTTCTATGAAATGCGAGAAGTGAAAACCTGTTTATTGAGTTGTCAGCAAAGGGATGTTTCCTGTTGTCTGTTTGAATTTCAGGTGTGCACTGCCTATCTGCTCTATCCCTCAAAAGAATCACATAAGACGGCAAGGACTGCCAGTCTTTCCTGTACACCATCCTCAGGCCCATGAAGCTAGCAATGCTTATTTGAGCTCGGCTTGTTTGGAATTCCTGGAACCTCTTGGCTAGCTTAGCAGACCCTGAGAAAAGCTCAACTTTAAAGTTTGATCTGTTGTCTTTAGGAAACAGATAGGATTCTATATGACTCTCTGTGTGGTGTAAATTTACATGAGGAGGTTACTTCACAAGTGACTTATGAGTAATACTCAGCAGTCAAAGAAACGAGGAGCTTCCTTTCAAGGAACCCTTCATGTTCTGAGGGTGGCTGGTTGCTGAAGGTGGCAGGAATATTCAGCAGATGTGTCTATGAGCCTGCTGACAAACCTTTTCATCCCCTGAATATTTTGATAAGAACTGAGATCAATTATTTCAGTCTAAAATAATTTAACTTTTATTACCAAAATCATGAAACTGTGAGAGAGAATCTGGCAATGAAAATAATGCCTTTACTCTTACAGTCCTGTAAGACTCTGCTAACTGTTGTTTGAGCAATATATTATTCTTCAAGTCTGTTGAACAGATGCGGCAAGGTGTCTGCATGATTTATAGCTACTTGCTTGACAATCCTGGGATAGTTAGTTGGTTTTATACATTGTTGTCATACTGTTTTGTGAATATATTATCAGTTGCTGAAGTCTCTGCTCTCTCCTTGAATTTAGCATTGTGAAGTTTCTGAAAGTATGAAGAGGAAAAAGATGCTGAAGGCAGTCAGAGAGTAGCGTTGTCAAAAATGTCAAGCTGACATAGTTCTGTTTTCAAAAACAGCTTAGCTTGCTAGGTGCTGGGAGACAAATAGGTTTCCAAAATCAGATTCCTGAACACCTAAATCATTCTTGACAGAGTTTAAAACTTCTGGATTTCGAATGCTCTCAAGTTCCCTCCTTCTTGCTTTTAGAGTAAATCTAGTTCTTTGAACAACTAATCCATATAAAATCTCATTGACTTCAACAGAACTTACTTTCTTACATAATTAGATATGTAAGAAAACATTACAAAGACCAAAGTCTAACATGCCATGTGCAGCACAGAAATACTTTTGTTGGCTGTGAGGTTACCTTATGAATTTTCATACAGTTAATGTTTAATAGTAGTTAATATAAATGTAATAATAATGGTGTCTGAAGCACACAGTGTTTGCTGACGTGGATTCTGTTGAGTATAATAGGAGGTTTGATAATCTAAACCTATCCTTTTTAAGGACAAGAGGAGGACCATTATTTTATATGGTGCTCAGTTACCTCTGAATATTATATATATATATATGCTGCAGCTTGTTGTCACCAACAAGGAGGGGCTGGTGGGGAACATGAAGCTCAAGGGCAGCCTTGGCTGCAGTGACCATGACAACGGTGGAGTTCAAGATCCTTAGGGCAGCAAGGAGAGTGCATAATAAGCTCATCATCCTTGACTTCAGGAGAGCAGACTTTGGCCTCTATCAGGGATCTGCTTGGTAGAGTACCATGGGATAAAGCCCTGGAGGGAAGAGAGGCCCAAGAAAGCTGGTTAATATTCAAACATCACCTCCTCCAAGCTCAGGAGTGAGGCATCCCCACAAAGAGGAGGTCAGGCAAAAACGCTAGGAGGCCTGCATGGATGAACAAGGAGCTCCTGGACAAACTCAAACACAGAAGGGAAGCCTCCAGAGGGTGGAAGCAAGGACAGGTTGCCTGGAAGAAATGCAGATAAATTGTCCAAGCAGCCAGGGATCAGGTTAGGACAGCTAAAGCCCTGATAGAATTAAATCTGGCCAAGGGCAACAAGAAAGGTTTCTAAAGGTGCCTCGGTGATAAAGGGAAGACTAGGGAAAATGCGGGCCCTCTCTGGAAGGAAACGGGAGACCTGGATACCTGGGATATGGCTGAGGTACTCAATGACTTTTTTACCTCAGTCTTCAAGTGTTCTAGCTACACTGCCCGAGTTGCAGGAAACAAAGGCAGGGACTGGGAGAAGGAAGAACTGCCCACTGTAGGAGAAGATCAGGTTCAAGACCATCTAAGGAACCTGAAGGTGCACAGGTCCATGGGACCTGATGAGATTCATCTGCAGGTCCTGAGGGAACTGGAGGATGAGGTTGCTAAGCCACTGTCTATCATATTTGAGAAGTGTGGCAGCCTGGTGAAGCTCCTGCTGACTGGAAAAGGGGAAACGTAACACCCATGACACCCATAACACTAAGCTGTGTGCAGTAGTTGACATGCTGAAGGGAAGAGATGCCATCCAAAGGGGCCTGGGCAGGCTTGAGAGGTGGGCCCATGCCAACCTCACGAAGTTCAACAAGGCCAAGTGCAAGGTCCTTGTCGTGGTTCGGGCCGGATTGGCCCAATCAGGCAGAATGACAGATGCTCTCCCTCTCCTGCTCTGCTTCGAAGGGAGGCAGGAGAGAGAGAGAGATAAAGAAAAAGAGAGACTTAAGGGTTTAGAAGGAACTAAACTACTTTAATGAAATTATTAACAATAAAATAATTAAAAGAAAATACTGAAATATATACAACACCATATCAAGCTCCCAGGATGACAGTCATGTCACCAGCAGGCACTGGGGAAGTCCCAGACTGAACTCAGTGACGGATGGGAACTAGATTCCAGATCTTGATTCAGGATTGGGATCAAAGGCAGATGCAGAGACAGAGTCCTCTTTAGAAGAAAGAGAGCTGACCCTTAGATCCCTCAGCTTTTATACTGAGCACAAGGCAGATAGGATGGAATACCCTGTTGGTCAGTGTTGGGTCACCTGTCCTGTGTGCTCTTCCCCACAGGTGTGACCCCTCTACACTTTTCTGCTTCCGACCCTCCAACGGGGCAAGTAACAAAGTTGGCTGGCCTTGGTTGTTATAGCAATAAGTATCAGTAAGAGCCTCTCTGCATACCGTTCCTTGGCATCAACTATAAATATGGGTCTTATCACTCCGACATCAAACAGTTTCTGCACAACATGCTGCTAATTTCAGCAGTTAGAAGAGGCCTAACTAAAAAGTAAAGTTACTGAACAAAACTGGTTCTGTTTTACCTCAAACCAGGACAGTCCTGTGTGTGGGTCAGGGCAGTCCTATGCACAGATACAGGCTGGGTGGAGAGTGGATTGAGAGCTGCCCTGAGGAGAGGGACTTGGGGGTGCTGGTTGATGAGAAGCTCAACATGAGCTTGCAAGGTACACTTGCAGCCCAGAAGGCCAACTGCATCCTGGGCTGCATCAAAAGAAGCTTGGCCAGCAGGTCAAGGGAGGTGATTCTCCCCCTCTACTCTGGTCTTGTGAGAGCCTACCTGGAGTACTGTGTCTCGCTCTGGAGCCCCCAACATAAGAAGGACATGGACCTGTTAGAGGAGGGCCATGAAGATGATCAGAGGATTAGAGCACCTCTGTAATGAGGACAGGCTGAGAGAGTTGGGGTTGTTCAGCCTGGAGAAGAGAAGGCTCCGGGGAGACCTTATAGCAGCCTTCCAGTATCTGAAAGGGGGCCTACAGGAAAGATGGGGAGGGACTCTTTATCAGGGAGTGTAGTGATAGGACGAGGGGTAACAGTTTTAAACTGGAAGAGGGGAGATTTAGATTAGATCTCAGGAAGAAATTCTGTACTGTGAGGGTGGTGAGGCACTGGAACAGGTTGCCTAGGGAAGCTGTGGGTGCCCCATCCCTGGAAGTGTTGAAGGCCAGGCTGGATGGGGCTTTGAGCAGCCTGATCTAGTTGAAGATGTCCCTGTCTATGGCAAGGGGGTTGGAACTAGATGATCTTTAAGGTCCCTTCCAACCCAAACCATTCTGTGAATTGTGGATTACCCATACCATAGACATCCTCCTCAAACTTTCAGCAGTTTATTAGACCACTTAGAGCACCTTCCAAATATTACAGTGATACTGTTCTTAGACCAGCTTGGAGAATTGTACAGCTACTATTGCTCTGCAGACAGCCCTAACCATGTTGGTACTGTGGCAACTTTGTGCAGAGCCACTTGGGTGGCTCTCCTGCATCCTTCCTAACCTGATGGAGTACAGGAGTGTTTGATATATATGCACAGAGAACAAAATTAGTCATATCTGAAACATAAGTGTTCTTAAATTTGAAAGTGGTTATTATTTCTTGCTGATATATTCAATAAAATTCCTTATACAAGTGGCTGAAGGAGGAGTAGGAAATTATGGCAAGCACAAAGCTGCAGTGTAATGGCTCAGCATAAAAATATTTATTTGGAAGACTTGTTTATACTTAGGTTGACTGAGTTAATGTACTTGCATAATATGAGGAGTATAATTTTAAATCTCTTGTATTTAATAGTCAACAATAGGCTTTTAGTTACATATATTCTGAATGGCATAAGGAAGTATACAAGCTTATTAGGTAGTGTAAGTGGGCACCCACTGCTTTTAAAGTCCTTAGAGTTTTCCATTGTTCAGTTCTGGTAGCCCCAAGGTTACCTGTGAATCTGAAGGCAGCCCTGTGCTTTACTGCATGCTTTGCAGAGGCTCAGGGCTGCCGCCACCCTGGGACAAACTACCCTGCGGTGCGGGAGGCAGCTTGGCTATGTGGCTCCATCAGGCAGGACTGGAGGGCTTGGCACCACATGGGCAGAGTCTTTTGCTCAGGCAGCCAGGCCAGCAGCGTCCTCTGGCTCCGCTCTGCCCTGTGAGTATATGGGGGTAGCACATGCATATGCCACTGGCATCTCTCAGGTTTTGTTTGGTAAATGTCCTAATGGAAAAGCAAAGCTTGGAGTGTGTGCTGGGGAGAGGAAAGAGGGAAAGCAGAGAAAGGAAGAGCCCATTTGTATATTTTTGTAGGCATATATCTCATATTGAACATCTTGCTTTCTCCTTGCTGCTGTCAATGTGTCCATACTGGGTGGTAATAAGAAAAGCAGTTTAGTGATTGTATAGAATAGTACTTAAAATTTTATCACTGAGAAGATAAAACTGGGCTACACACCTGCTTTTAAACCTCAATCTCACCTTTAAACCTTCTAGCTGTTGTCAAACCTCAGGATAATTCTATACAATTTAAAAAGAAAATGTTACACAAGTTTTTACCAAGAAAAAATAAAATCTTTTGCCTTTTGAGGATGAAAATGGGAGCATCCTTTCCATACTGCACTCTGCTGCAACTATGCAAATTGCTAAAACAAGCATTTCACTCTCTGGCAATGCAAGGGGGCATGCTTGTATACAGGTAAAAATTCAGGTCTGTATTTAAGACAAAACCAGCCAGCTCATGATTGTATAAAACTACACAGAGCAGGACCTATGTTTTGACTTAATGGTGACCGTGTTTAAGGAAATAAAATGGGCAATATCCTAAATTCTGTCCTGGCTTACAGCTAGTTGGAAAATGTCCTTAGTGGGACTGGATTGCTGCCATGCGTGCTGGTCTGGCTCTGTCAAGATCAAATGAAGGGATTTGAAGAAAGGCTGTTGGGGTATGATACGCCTGCCAAGGGAGCAACACCAAAGTTGAGTCTACTGTATTTTATAAAGGGATTCTCTAATATGAGGGCTGTGACTTTTTTGGAGAAAAATTACATTTATGAAAGAAAGAAAGAGGGAGGCGAAGACCTATTTCACCCTTGGTAAACCATCCTATCTGACAGAGTACAGAAGTTTCTTTACATATGTGATGTAAGATCACACCTGTATGCTGAGGTGCAAAGGAGAGTAATAAAAAACCCCTCCCTCTGGGAGGTCAATGGGAACCTCAAGGAAACCCCAGCTCCGTGAGTGGAGACTGATGGAGCAAAGCACATGGGCACAAGCTCTGTCTGGTTTTTTTTATTGTAGCATGACTGGCAATTCGCTCCAGCAGTGTCAGTCCTGATCTGATGGCTTAGAATGGATCTCCAGGCAAGACAGTAGACTGCTCTGACTTTGTACTTGATCTTTCTCTAAACCAAAAGGGAACTTAGTCAGATTTGACTAAAGCGTAAAATGTTCTGGCCAACCTTTATCTTGTTTCAAGTGTTTTATTTCATGTATTCCCAGGCCTAGTTTAGGTTTCTAGAAAGGATCAACTGATGAGCTCAGGGACTCTTCATACCTAATAAGACTAAGATTAATCTTCTATAACTAACTGTTAGAAGGGAATGAGTTGTTAAATTGCTCTATCATATCATGTTATGTAAAAGTTATTATTTTGAGCAGAATGGAAGTAGTTTGAGACCATGGGAAAGTTTTCCAAAGCTATAAAATCAGACATAGAGTGGAGGACTGACTTAAAATGAAAATATATTTGGGGGGGTGGGGGGGAGACTAAAGACACATGAGTTGAATGTGAAAAAAGAATGGCTGTTTGATCTGAAGTAAAGTCAATGTTTCTGAACAACGAATCTACAGTCATCTGAATATTGTTGTGGTCAAGTACAGATTTCTAGCGGTGTGAGAATGTTGTTGAGTCTGTTATTTTAATAGATATAAACAATTAGGAGGCAAAAGTATTAAGAAAGCATGACCGGATTTTAAAAGTAATATTTTTGAACATGGTATTTGTAAGAATGAAATGTGAATCGAGTTATATGAAAGCCTAGAAAGTATGTTTAACACCTCCAATATATGTTTAACGTCATGACAGAATCATATGCTGAGTGATGGATCTTCTCAATCATTGTGGATATCAATTTCCTTCTCAGACAGTATACCCAGTTGCTCCTTGCCAAAACCTCCTGGCTCAGCTCCTCAGCTTCAGCTCCTGTTTCTTTCTGTTTAAAAAAATAATCTGTCCCCAAGCCTCCTAAAACAGGTTTTATTGAGGTGAGTGGGATTTACTCAATGCAAGAGATACTTATCTTGTAAAATGCTGTCTGAGGCATGCCTATGTTTACTTTTGCTCTGGGTGCATTGAGCAGTATGTAATTGTGTCCTTGAGGCTATCCATGAGGATGCTGACTGTGAAGAGCCATGGAGGCAGTAGAGTATGCATAATGGGAAGATGTGACTGAGGTTGCCTTGGAAGTGAACGGGTCTTGCTGTCAGGAACAGGAGCCACTCAAAGTCTATCCCAATGGCATCATTCCTGTATATGATATTGATTTCAGCACTGCAAATGTAGTGAGATGCAGTTGTCTGGAATTTTTGAAGGTTTATGTCAGTCGGGTTCTGCTTTCCAAAATACAGGTGTCAGGTCTTAGCCTGTACTAAAATGTACTATAAAAATTCCAATTTTTTTGTGAATACTGACCACTACATCTCTGTCAGAATATTACTGCCGTATCAATTTTTATTTTTCCTTTGAGCTTTTGTCACTCTAGGCTTAGACATTGCTCACTTGAAATACCCTGAATTATAAAAGCAAGGTGTTCGGTTTGCATTCTCTCCTTGTTCATCATCACCTACAGTCGCTTCAGTTTGGAAAAGGACATTAAACTTATTGACAGTATTCCTTTTTACTGTGCTTGATGTGCCTAATGATAAATGCTGCTTCACTCTCACTAGATTAAATAGATACACGGTCTTTGTTACTTCTCGTATATCCTAAAAGAAGAAATAAGTAGGTGATAAACAATAAAGGCCAGCGAATGAGGAGGCTGAGATGGTTGGCCAGGCTATTCTGTTGTAACCTGTCAGGTATTGTGAACTTAAGGAACGGATAATAGAAAAAAGGATGTCCTGTTCTGAAATCTTTGCAGACCTAGGATGGAAGGTTATTTTCAAAACTGAATATGATTTGTTCTGTGTGATTCCAGAGGTCAGAGTTCATCATTCTTTAATAGAGGAATTTTCCATTGACCTCAAAGAGAGCTTTGTAGGAGAAAGGATGGTGGCATTCAGCTCACAGTGATTTCTGTTCTTTTTTTTAATACGGAAAAGTCTTGGCTGGCTAACACTGTGCATTCTGCTGAAATACTGGTTCATCATTTACAGAGTAAATGTACTGTTTAATATTAAAGAAATGATTCAGTCTTTTAGTAGCAAAGTTCTTTCAGGTTATTAAACTAGCATTATAATTTCTGTTCTACTGGTGTCACAAATGAAGTTCTGCAGGATGGTCGTGACCAATTAGTAATAGTTTGAGTCTTAAAAAGGCTCATTTTAATAACTTCTTACTATCCAGTTTTCAGTTTTTCAGTGCTGAAGGAAGGTTTGACACTCAGCAGATTATCAGATCACTGAGCATTTTTCGGCTTTTTAAAAATACTAAGCAGGGTTCTTATCAGTGGTAAGGTCTCCAAGATTGTCTATTCCTTTTGCCTTAATTTAGTGTTCATATCTTACATATAGTATCTCTTTTAATCAGTGTGATGCATAGCGATACATATAGGTGACTCCAGCTAAAAGGATACCCAGTAACATTTTGGAAAGGCGCTCTTTAGAACAAGTTTGTAATCTAGGTAGACAAGACAGGCCTAAGAATATGTCTGCACACTGGAAGGTGAATCAAGTATGGGGGGGGGTTGTTAATCAAGTTAAATTGATAGTTGACAAACATTTACTATTACGATATATTAATATATTTAATATTCTAACTATGTACTGCTGTGTTTTAGTATTTTTTCCACATACTTCAAAACTTTACAGTACTTGTTAAAATAAGTTGCTTTTTAAAAACTTACACAATAGTAGCAAATGTAGTGGCAGATATCATCCTAAATATCAGAATATGACTAGAAAAACAAGGTGGAGGTATTTGTTAGATTTCAAAATACTACTTTAATTCAGAAGAACAGGCTTGACTGATGTTAAGGGGTGTTTACAGGGTGAGAAAGACTATTCATCTTGGTTTCTGAATTCAGAAATTAGCCAGGCTTCCTCCTCTTACAGCTGTGACAAATGTTTCTTACAGCAACGCTAGTGGGAATAACCTATTTACAGATAATGTGAAAAATGAAAGAAGATAAATCATTTTTGATAGTAGAGCTAGAGAAATTTTAAGCCAAAAGTGGAAATGGATACTTATGATGGTTCCAAGGAAGCTTTTAATAGCTGTCTGTTCCATTTTCCCCCTTCTGTCTAATATACACGATGCTGTAAAAACATGCACTTTTTTTTTGTGATAGAAGTGTCATTCAGAATTAAGAGATTTCTGAATTTGTTAGCACAAAGCATATTCATGGTTATACAACTAGCCAGTGGCTGGAGCCTTCATTTCCTAAGGCCTTCATCCTTTGGGTGACATCCTTGATTGTTTTATGTGCCATGTGTCCATTCTCCTGTATCTAGTCAAGTGATACTTTTTGTCCCCGTTGATATCATATTGGTATCTCCTTTATAGGTTTGCTGAAAATGTTCTAAATATGATATTAAGAATTTTTTTTTGCGTATTAAATCCAATATTAACAGAAACATAATTCTAGATCAGAGTCTTTTTTTAAGTAGGCTAGTAAAGATTTACCTTGCCTCAGTCCGTAACCTTGGCTGTCTCCCTCCCTGAGGTGCAATGCCAGCTTCCTGTTTCTGTTCTGCCCTGGGAGAGCTGCATCTGAAACTTCCACAAAAATATTAAATAGCTTATGCGTACAGCTGCTTGGGCTGCCACTTTCACTAAACACTTTTTCTGTTTTCCTGTTGCTTTTGCTATAGTAGATTGCCTCCAAGGCTTCATTCTGAATCTGGGCCTTTAGCCAAAGTAAAAGCCCAAGACACATCAAAGGACTTGCTCAGAGGATCACCAAATATTACATTTAACTAGAACAGAGAGAAGTATTTTTTCTGAAACCATAGGCTGGGTATAGAAAATATTGTGTAGAGAAGAAGAGACTTGGAAATCCTGGGAAAAGGTATTTGTATTGGACAAATACATGTGCTTCCTAAGCTTAAAAAAAGGGCATCTTGGCAGCAGTATGCTGTATAAAGACCTTTAGCCATTAAAACTAGATTAATAGAAAAAATAATTGCAAAAGGAAGTGGAATTTATATTGTGAATAATCTAAAAGCCATGGCATTGACAATAAAGTTCGAGAAGTGCAAGCAAGAGATGATTTTGTAGAGCTTGACTGAGAACCAATTTGAACTTGGACCAGTGAACTCCCAACGGAGTTTGTGTAAAAGAAATTAAAAGGAAAATGAAATGGGTAAATGGTCTGTTGGTCTGTTAAACTCAGTGCTTCAGTTCTCATGTGCATTCTCTGCCGTTGAACCTGGGCGGTACTGGAAGCTTGCAGGAGTGTGATTTGAGTGGGGCAGGGTGTACCTGCCCCAGCCCAGGAGAGGCTTTGAAGCAGTGGTTGTAGCCTTCTGAGAAAGCAGCTGTATCAAGGGAAAGCGCAATAAACAGTAGGAATGTGGTGGTGTATGTTTCCTAGTGTTGTGGGTTAACCCCAGCCTAGGACCACACAGCTGTTCACTCACCCCGCCTCCACACAGGAGAGGAAAAAAAAAAAAAAAACAAAAAAAAACCCCCAAAAA
>VFFE01007220.1:0-81990 GCA_008921705.1 Burhinus oedicnemus
GGAAGGAAGGAAGGAAGGAAGGAAGGAAGGAAGGAAGGAAGGAAGGAAGGAAGGAAGGAAGGAAGGAGGGATTGCTTCATCTGTTCTCATTCTCTTGCCTGACTGTTGCTCACAAAAACATCAAGATTTATTTTCTCAACTTTAAACAAAGGCAGGAATAGGCTGTGTCAGTTATTGCCTCCTAATAGGTCTCAGTGGATAATGAGGAGATACAATATTTTCCCCTTTTTGCTCATGTAGGACTGTAAGCCCACTTTTGATTAAAAGGAAGGAAGTTGCCTGAAATAAAGTTGGCAAAATTTCATCTTCATTAAAAAAGGCTGACTAGTGGTAGTGAAAACAGGAATTGAGCGCCAACTATGTCATCCCAAGAAGTTCATACCAACACTCAGTCTATGCAGAGATCAAAAGTAGAGTGTAAATTAGCACAAAACCAACAGATTCTCTCTTTTGTTCTTTATATCCCTTCACTAAGTTTTCTCTTTAGTCTCTAAGAGGAAATGATTACATTTGGTTTTTCTGTGTATTGTTATTTTCATCTTCATCAGTACTAATACTTGATATAATGATCCAGTAGTTTGCAGACATTATTAGAAGTATGACATACAGCTTAGCTTTATGTAAACACATCATTATAAACAAAGCTTCTGTGGTAGCAGAGTCAGAGAGAACCTTCTATCGCTCCCCACCAAAGGTGTCAGCTGATCTTTTGGAGAAAAACTCTTTAAGATGTCATGGTTAAAGAAACCTCAAGTCCACCAACCAAGCAAATGAAATCTTGACAAGTATTTAGTCAACGTGTGCTTTATAAAAAACAGGGACAAACTAATAAGCTAACCAGTAAATTGCAGTTTGCTTGATCCAGTAACAGAGAGGAGAGGAAGCTTCAGGAAACTCTTAAGAAGAATGAGGGGACAAATGGGATAGAAGCCCAAAATTGAAATGCTTCAATCTTTGTATTTGAAGAATGAGAGGATCCAAAGGCAACACACTCTGCTTCCAAGGGTCTTTGTTAAGACAGGAGGGGAAGCCTGACACTCCCTGAAACAATATTTCATTGTGATTCTCTTCAGTCTGCCATAATTTATGTGAAAGACTGTAAGGCAAGTTCAGGGTCAGTGATCAGAAGCATACATGAGTTATGGTCCCTGCTTGTGCCCTTGCTGGCCTTAATTTAACATGGCCTCACAGTCACATTCTCCCAAGCACTTAACTTTTAACCATCCACCTTAAAAGACAGAGTAATTAGTGATATAAAAAAAATGAAAAAAAAGAAAAAAAAAAAAAAGAAGGGAGAATGACTACATTCCTAAAACATCTGGAAGAGAGGCCTCTACTCAAGGATATTTGCAGACAGTGGGATGCCTCAAAGAAAGAAAGAAAAAATATGGCTTTGATTTATATGAAAATAAAATCTTTAACACAACAAATTTTATGTCTTGAACAAAGTCCTTCTTATCAAGAATCATAACACAAAGTGAATTTACAAAGTTCTACATTTGAAGAGGAGATATGACTTTTGATACGTATTTTCAGTAACTTGTGAAAAATAATTAGTGAATAGAGTCATATCTAAGAACAGGAAAAACCTAGTTAGTTCATTAAATTTCATTCTCTGCACATGCAGATTTTCTTTTTCACTGAAATACATTTATCTAAGCTAAATTTAGAGTTTAGGACTTCCATTACTTTTTTTTGGAAAATGTTATTCCATACTCTACATTCTACAGCTATGTTCTGTGATTTTTTTTTTTATATCATAGTTATAATTTTCCATTATTAGTTTCCATCAGATTTTCTTCTTATGCGTCACTTTTATTTCCTCTTTCTTGGTGTTTCTCTGAATTCCTTCCAAATTTTTATTATCTTTTTAGCAGGAAAGTGCCAAACAGTGTGAATCAGTCCACATATGGTGGCATGCAAAAGAAGCTACGTGATACTATCCCATGCTGTGATTCGTCCTGACCATGGATCCCTGAGAAATTCACTGGCCATCTGAAACTTTTTGTTTCATTTGAAATGTACCTCTTTGTCACTGTTGATAATTCTGACATGAGCTTGCAACATCCAACAAGATTATGGCATTACATGTTTCAGTATTGCTTAGTTTTGTATTTCCAGGTGCTCCATCAAGTGACATCAATTAATATTAAAAAAAAGCCACTGAATGATTCCACATGACTTCTTTTCTGGACAATAAACAGACTCATATAAGTATATGCTGATATGATTCCCCTGAGTTTACGCATAGTGCAAAAACCTCCACAGTTTAACCTCGATTATGTTCACTAATGAAGAAAATTATATTTGTATTGCTATGGAAATTCAGAAATTCTTAAACGAATTGGTTTTGCTCTTTGCGTCAACTACCATCTAGAAAGAGAGAAATTCTAAAGGCATTGTTTATAGATTTCTTTTTTTTAATTGGTTTTAAAATGGTGATATTAAATATTTAATCCTAATAGGTTTTTCAACTAATAGAAATACCTGGACTGGACAAGACTAAACTGATTCCATTTAGAATCTGCATTTTCAGTGAATACAAGTAACTGCATTTTTATAACAGATTTTTATTTGAATAATTGGAGCATTTTCTACAATTTGTCTACATAAAGCTTGGCTCTAGAGATGGGAAAAATTATATGCACTTTTTATTTTTGTATATGCTGAATCTCAATAACAATTTTTCAGAACACTAGAAATGTAGGGTTTTATTGTAGCTGTCTTTTGGGGTTGCAAATTGTTAACATCTGCCTTTTAGTATCATTTTTTACAATAGTCTGCTCTCTAGATATCCTGTTAATGACTGTAATTTTCTAGTCAGCTGCTATCTGTCAAGGTAGTTTAAAGGTCACTTCTTGCTATGTAGTAGAGAACCTCATGTAGAAAGTAGGCACGGGTTCTGCTTGGATTTGCTTTGTGTTTGAAAACAGGGAGTTCAGCAGCTCCGGGTTACACTGATCTTTCAATTTCACTCTCCTTTGTTGCTTGATCTTTGGCCATACACTTTTCTATATGTGTTTTTTCTAGCAACAGCTTGCTATTTCTTTTGTTATCCCTGCTGTATTCATAAGACACTCCTTGCCCATCTGTAACTGGTAACACTGTTAAACCAGAGATGTACATTTTTCACCCACCTCTCCCTTAGTGATCTCATTTTCTTGAATTTTTAATTCAGTTAAAAATGTCATTGGACTCAGGCAGTCTTTTCAATGATGTTTACAAATGTTATGTCATAAAGAAAAGGAGTTTGTGTATTTATAGCTTTGTTTATATGTATTGAATGTTTACTGTTCAGTGGTGACTAAAAGAATGATTGCACATTTGCCTTGGAAACACCTGCCATTCCCCCTGTCCCAGGTATTCACCAGTATGACTTAAAACTGAAAGAGTGAGTTTCCCCCTGGCTAAAATTACACAAAGATAATGAGAACATGTTTAATCTCCTTTAGTGCAAAGGCAGCCTTACATGAGGGATTTGATTGACATTTAAGGCATACTTAGCCAAAGGAATCATGATGCTATGTTTTCCTTCTTTTGGAAGCTGAAAACATCTCACAGAATCACAGTATTGCTGAGGTTGGGAGAGATCTCTGGAGGTCATCTGATCCAAACTCTCTGCTCAAGCAAGATCACCTAGGTTGCTCAGCACCTTGTCCAGTTGGGTTTTGAGTATCTCCAAGGACAGGGACTCCACAACCTCTCTAGTGTTCAATCTGCTTTCCAGTAAAAAAAGTTTTTCTTATGTTTACACAGAATTTCCTGTATTTCAATGTTGTGTAGAAAGTCCTGACAATTTACAGTTTAATCTATACTGTAGTCATTAATAAACTAGGTTGTAAAATACAGAAACTGAGGGCTGAATGAAGTTTATTCAGCACAATTTAGTTCCTTAAGCCTTATCAGCAGGGGACTAATCCAGCTATCTTTGCTCTTTGTGCAGGGACTCAGCTGTGAGAGGATTGCATCCATTTTGTTTTTTCTTAAAAAAAATCCCAACAACTTAAAAACTACATTAGACTTCTCCTAAAACTTTGAGTACTTGGTTCACAGATGAAAAATCAGTTGCTTTCACTTCTCTAACACAAGCTCTATAGGTATATAGTCTTTGACTGCAGGGCTGACGTAATAGGTTGAATTCCATACACCACAGCAGAAAAGGAAATAGAGAGGCCTTGATCATATTCACAACCTCAGCAGGCATTCTCAGAAAATTAAGTTGAAATTGGACCTGGTCCAAAAGAAGATGGTGTTGGAACCATCTTATTTCCTTTAGGTTAAAATCCTTAAGGTGGGACTATATCTCTGCTCTCAAGAAGATAGTGGAAAAGATTTAATCCAAGCTTCTTTCATTCTGTTGCATCTAGCTGTTGTATTGACTTGTATTTAATAAGGTCTTAATCATCACAGCCACCTCCCTGTGGGATTTTATAGCTTTAAATTCTGTCTGGAAGAGTTGAGGCCTTGTAGTTTGCCTTGTCCTCAGCACATCACCTTGTCATCTTCATCAGTCCTTCTAATTTAGGTGATGAAGATGACCAGTTGGTCTGCCTAGACCTCCTTTTAACAGTCAAAGGAGTGACTGACTCCAAAGTACTTATTTGTATAAACTTCTGTTCTGATCTGCTCTCCGAAGAAGCCTCTCTCTTTCTTTCTCCATTGCTTACAGAAGGAACGCAAGGAAGGAAGAAGGAACAAATTAAATTTGTTAGATAAGCTGCGTAAGGAGCTTCTTCCTACTCCTTGTCCTTAACTCAGGCCTGCGGATCCCACTAAGATTAGTGCATAGAAGTAAAATGTTGCAATATTGAGATATACATTCCTTTTTTGGTATTAGATCTGAGCCTCAGAGCATTAGTTTCCCTGCAGTATGCAAACTTTACAGTAAGTGTGTCTGCAGCCATGTAAAGCAGGAGGCTGGCAAACCTGTGTGTGCAGGGTTCCACAAACCACCAGTCTAACAAATTCCAGAGTCTACAAAGGCATAAGCTCTTCATAAGTCGAATGACTGAATAGTAGGAGAGACATGTGTAGTTTTTGAGAGAATACCCAAGGACTTCTGTGTTTAAAAACTCATAGAAAAAGTCTACATAGAGGTGGACATAAAAATATTTCACAACTCATAAAAAGAAAGATACTTCTGTTATAGAAACACTTCTATTGGAATGAAAGTTGTTTGCATGGACAATTTCTGAAGAAAAATTAGACATTGTTGAAGACATTCACCATGATAATTTAAGGCAAGTTGCCACCTGAAAGCAGAATCACCATAGAAGAAACCTGGGCTAATATCTTTCTGGAAACTTATTTACATTAAGCCACTGACCAAATCTTTCAGCGTAACTGACAGGAGCAGTATGTAGAATTCTTTTCCTAGCAGTTGACTGGAAATTATTACAATAATAGATTTTGCATATTGAAACTAATATATGCAGGAGTTGGTGCTCTGGGACTAAAATTAATTCCATAAAATTGCTTACTTGTTAGCTGAATGGCATTAATGACTGACCTTCTTAATCCATATTCAGAAACTCACAGATCACAAAGGTCGTCTCTAACTGCCACCACCTATTCATATGTATATTCTACATCACACTTACAAATGGGGTTGTTGTCTTCAGATTAATAGAAACCCAACAACAATGACATCATTATTTCTGGGAATACACTGTCTTGAGAATGCAAATCTTTGCATAATAATTAGCATTTGAATATTCCTTGCAATGGCAGTTACAACCTAAATCGAAAGTAGCAGAGTTTTGTATCACATAATGTTCCCAGTAAAAGTACCAGCTTCCAAATGCAGTGCTTTACTAGCTATTTAGGAGAAGAGATACCCATTAAAGTGTATCATTTTGATATACAGTATCAACAAACTCTTAGTAAAACTGAGCTTTGGGTTTTAATGTAGCCTTCAGTTTAGTGAGTCATAGAATTGAAAGAATAACAAACAAACATATCCTGAACTTCACTATATTACTTGGTACCATTGATTATTTTACAGGTAAACTAAAACGAGTTGCAAAAATGAGGCAATAAAAATAGAGATTTAAGTTATTTCATTGTGTTCTATATCACTGCTATAAATTACCATTTTTCTTAGTAGAAAAAGAAAAGCACTGCAATATTAACAATTTTGATAAAATCTGAACAGCTCTAGTAGATACAGTAAGTCAAAAAATGATGGTATCTTTTAAACAGTCTCAGTGTAAAGGCAGATTAAAAGCAGATGTTTATAGGTGAAATAACCTTTCATAACAAGTAGCTATCAGGTTACCAAATAAAATTGAATTTACCATGGCTGTGAATTTGGCAGAAGTTTTTTTAGCATAGGAATAGGCTTTTGTTTATTGATATTTAACCTGAGAATTATATACACTTTGTAAAGCATTAACCCAAATTCTGTAGTTTGTGTATTAGAACAGTGACTAATGGAACTGACTAGAAACAAATATAGTTCAGACTGGAGAGAAGATTTTGGACCTAGTAAATATATTATTCTATTGAAGGAAGCAGTAGCCTTCAGCCTCTGTATTTAGTCACACAAAACAGCCTCCTAAATCTGAGAATCTTCTGAGCGCCAGTCTTGCTCACCAAGCACACAATGGTATTTGTCATAAAATGTATCATTGAAACTGGGATACATCGTTTAGTGGACAGGATTTGCTCTCCAAATATCGAACTTAAG
The DNA here is from genome assembly GCA_008921705.1 of Burhinus oedicnemus. NCBI lineage: Eukaryota > Metazoa > Chordata > Aves > Charadriiformes > Burhinidae > Burhinus > Burhinus oedicnemus. The sequence continues at coordinate 6,689 of VFFE01007220.1, forward strand.
CTTTAACAGTTATTTATTTTTTTCTTGTGAATTCAATGATTCTGTATTAAAACCTACAAATTAAACCTAGGGTAAAACAAGAATACATTTCAACTCGAGTCTGAGGAATGCAGTTTCTTCACTTTTTGTTAGGAGTTCAGTGTAGCACGGCTGGTTAATAACTGTAGTAAGATAATCTATTCGAGATCACACTACAATATAGAATACCTTACGCTATGCCACTAAATGTTTGGATTATATTCAGCACATCCCAGCACCTCCTTCCACATAAAGTAGAGTTAGTGATTTTTAACTTAGTACATAGTGCTGTACTGATGAAGAATTATACAAATCATAATTTCTGTATGTAATTCTTACTTTACATAGCTGTGCCTTCAATTTAATTGTTATATTATGTAGTTACATTAAGATACAGGTACTTATCTTGGACCAAGCCATCTTGTTGATATGTACCACATAAGCACAGGGTGAAAAGTCAGTCCTCATTTGACTTTTGCATCAAAGACAACACTGAGTGGGTTCTAGAACTGCTCTTACCAATTCCATTCTTCCAGTGTCTATGCCCAGGTGTCTTCCAATGGTATTTGTCTCACTATTATTTTTCTTCTCCTCCTGATCTCTGCTGCAATAACCACATTGTGCATCCTGGAAGTACAAAAATGTCATTTGCCTTAGAAGGTGAACTATAAAGCAACTGAAGTTTTCTGCTTGCTGAAAATGCTGTACAACTCATATGTGCAGAAAAGAACTTCAGCCAGTCCCTGTAACTTTTAGTTATTTTGGAATCACTAGATGACTTTTGAGGTAGCTTAGAAACCACTCACATACAGTCCGTGTACAGATTTACATTAGCCTTTAATTCAGTGGAGAAAGGCATGCAATCAATACAGCTCATGGAGCACTGAAGTTAAAAGAAACCATAGTTTTACTTTTTCCTAAATTTTCCTTCTAATTGCCCCTACTTTTGACAGAAACCAGGTGAACACACATTGAATTAAAAGCATCCAACTGCTCTGACATTTCTCTTTGTTTAAGCAGTCCCACGTGATCTACCATACCTTTTAAAGCCTTTTTATGCACAACACAAATGGTCATCTTGGGGCTTTTTAACAAAATGTTAACTAGTACTGAGAGATCTTCCTTTACATTGTCACCCTTCAACTGGTAACAGAGGATAGATATTTTCCTGTGCCACAGTCCTTAAACTGAGGCTTAACTCTGTTCTGCCTGTAGTAGATCTGACAATCACTATTGTCATTTACAAGTTAATTGTTTAGTTCAGAGTTGACTTCCAACTACTCTCTTTGAATGTCTAAGTGACTCTGCTGGAATTACTATATATTGACAACCAGTGACAAAACTAGAAAAATATATTGCAGCATGGTATCTGGAAGTTCAGTTTTGCAGCACTTTGCCATAAATGAGAAAAAGGACAGAAAAACAGCAAGCAGGCACTCACACTCTGATACTAATACCTGTGAATCTTTCTGTTAATTTTTTCGGAAGTCTTATTTTAATTTTAAAACAATTATCTGTATATTCTTAGGCAAATAATTGCTATTTTCCTTTGGCTAAAAAAGTCAGTCACAGTCTGCTTTCCTAACAAAAGTTTCTCATAGAAAGGACTCTGTCCTTAGACAATGAGCACAAGACAGACTTCCTTCCTTGAGGATAGGGATACTCTGGTTTTGATAGTGCCAATAACACAAAAGACACTGGTCTCTGGTGTTGATGTTGGTGTTGTATAAAGACTGACAGCCTCCTTAGACATGGACAGCTTATATTTGCAATTACTGTCATAGTGCTTCAGCTAACTCCTCCTGTTCAGTCAGTTATTAAGATTTACATTCAATGTCCATTGCACATGTATGCAGAAGACATCTCCTCAATTGCTAGTCTGTAATTAAAATGAAGTACAATTTTTCTTAGGCTGATCATCACTTCAAGATATCTCACAGTAGTTAGGAAAAGAATGTTGTTGATAGCCTTGATGTGATCTACCTTTTCACAGTATATACTAACATATTTCCCAGATAAATATTTCTGTTGCACAGATTTACAAATTTGTTCAGTTTTACCCCAGCAACATCAGCTTTATCCAAGCCCACTCACAGTCCTGGGTCATGTTTTATTATTAAGTATTTTTTTCTTCCCCAGATCAAAACACAGTCTGGTTGAAACATGAAAAGTTTGTTGTATTTTGCTGTGAAATTGTTTGGGTGCCAAGCACAGTCCAAACTGTAGTGTTAAGAAAGACTGTCTCCCAAATGGGATGCTGACCATGCCTAAAAATATGCTCTATTTTTCCTACAGAGCCTGCCAGATTCCTGCTGATCTATCAAGCTTAGGAAAACATTGGGCATCAACCACCTCTCCTAGAAATTATTTCTCAGGGTTGTAGAAAAAATTATGTCCCTCAGTTCTATTCATAAGCAAAGTTATGCTCCGCCACCCCCTCCCCCCCCGTTAATTCTCCTATCTTTTTATATAATTTTCAGAGATCTTTCCCTTTCAGCCTTTGTTTGGATGAGAAATGTTTTCCTAAGGAAATTAGTTGAGGGGTACCTCTACTTGGTGTCCTATTGATAGCTTTCCTCAAGAAAACACTCCCAAATACTCTCTAGATGTTTTTCCCCCTACCTGCAACTCTTCAAATAAGATTATTTTAACGTAATGCTTTTTTTGTCCTCTGGAAGTGTCACAAACTGCATATTCTTCCACTTGTTCTTCACTCGTACTTTAGAGACAAATTTGGCTAATGGAGATAAGATCATGATACTAAGCTCAATACTCCACTCATACTGCAACGTGCGGCTTAAGCTTTAGCATTAATACTACTGGTTATGGTATAATGCTGTTCCATACACGGTCTCCAAGTAAAAGTCACCTTTCTGTTAGCTTTCAGTCTGATTGTTTGTGTGGAATGGCAAAAAGTTTTCCAGAGAACAGAGACTAGAAAATGTTTGTAGTATTTTTTCTAAATACGTGACCTCAGCTTTTTAAAAATGTTTCAAGAAGCATAAAACCTAAACATTACAGGGACAGGTCTAATAAACAGACCTTCTCAACAATCTTACTGCAGTCAGTGATATTAATTATAATTTGCCAGACAGCTTCTAGAAAATTTCTATATATGTCCTCCAGTTAAAGGCAAAGTTTGCAGTTAAGGAAAAGAATAATTCTTGTAGTTGATTTTTATGCTAAGATGACTCTAACTCTTAAAGCACTGAATTTGATTCAGTGCCACAACAAATTGCCTGAATTCATTCCTATGCCAATAGTAAATTAAGCCGGAAACTATCTCAACAGCATATGGATTTACCAGCTTATTTAACTATCTTATGTATTTGGGAAAGGAAAGAATTTCTTAAACCTCCCTTTTCCCCCAAACACTCTGCCAGGTCTTTATATTAACTCTTTCATGGTGCAATTTATTTTTAGAACTGTGTTTCGTTATTGAGTCAAAAATGTTACTTGCAGCACAACCGCAAAGCACAGTAAATATGCTCAGTTAAGTATTGTTATTACTACAAAGGATGGTGGCAACGAGGCTCACATATATATAAGGTAAAATGATTTCACCTCTGCAGAAATATTTGTGATATTTATTTTTTTTTTTTTAACTGCACTGCCAAGTATGGGGTAGCCCAAATGTTAAAAAAAACCCGAGCAAAAAACCCCAGAGTCTGGTCTGGTGGTCATAGGCATACACTTATTCATGTTTTGGCAGTTTCTTCTGGAGTTATGATCTCATGAAACCACAAAAAATAAGATAAAAATATAACTGATATTTTCACTGTCACTTAACTGAATTATCATAAAACTCGCAATTATAACCCATAAATAATAATAATAATTAGTGGAATAATTATCAAACATGTAACTTATTAGAAGTTGTTTTCTCCACAACCTTTCATTATTTTTTTTCCAAGCAAGTAAATTACTGGTTTAGAGCCTATTTAATGTTACCTATTTAACCTTTTTTTGGTCAGTTGTTGAAATGGACCACTGATACAGATTAGATAATGGCCTTACATTAATACTTTTCAGAATAATTTTTTTTCCTATGGAAATTCCAATTTTTATTTTTAACTCTGGCTTGGAATGAAAACAAATACATGATGTACTTTTCATGGAAGAGGGATGTGTGGAGAGCTTTTTTTTCCTGTCAGATTCTATTACCTTTCTTCAGTAGACTCTCAAATACTCTGTGGCACAAGGAAAATAAGTTTATTCCTCTTTTACAACTAGAGAAGAAACTCAGACTGTGAATATAAGTTGCCCAGCACTACATAACAGATTGCTGGAAGACAGGGGCAAAATATTTGCTGCAGCTGCAGGGTATTTTCAGTGTTAAACTAGTATACTACAAAACTATGGAAAGTGAGGATAATTTCAATAATATTCAACCAGGTAAATAAACAAAATGACATAAGCACATATTTAAAAGTATTATTGACATGGTACAAGGAAGGAAAAAAGAGCATAAAAGAATGGTATTTGTAGGAATTGTGAAACAGGATAAAACTAGAGCATCGGTAGAGAACTGTGCCTATGCAGAATGGGAGGTACATGAACATTTGAGTCAAATACTTTATTCACTGGGCAAATAAAGAATTCAAAGAAATGGAACTGCTTCATTTGGGAAACAAAAGGAATGTTTATATTCTTAAAGAAAAAAAAAATCACATTTAAATTTCAAAAAAACCTTTCAGATTTATACTCCATTTAAAAGCAAAAATATTTGCAGTTACACATATACCTATGACATTCCAGCAGCAAACTGTAAAAGCACAAATTAGCATGAAAATCCAGGCAAAATATAAGGGATTCTGATTAGTTGAGATGCAACTAATGGACTTTCAAAACTAAGTTTAACCCTCAAAGTTCACTGTCTATTTCCTCTTTTTTAGGTTAGCCAGTAAAGAACTCATCAGTCAAATTATCCAGATATTGTTTCTTCTTCTGGATATTACCATCTCCAGGAGACTGCAATTGTTCTGTACCAGCCCTTTTGCCTGCATTCAGTAACAGCAGGCATCGGGCACAGATTGTCCCTGTAAAAGATCTGCCTCTAGGTCTAGAAAGAGAATAACAATCTGTAGTGTCGTAATAAGTTTGGCAGATCCTCATTGTTCCAGTCTCTGCTCCTTCCTATGAGAGAAATGAAGCAAGTGCAAGGGAGCATGACTATATTTTGCAGTGCTAAACAAATGATTCAGATATCAAATCACTGTCAAACGCTTCTACTTTTTTCAGCTCCCTGAGCATCCCTACACAGCCTTCAGAAACCAAGAGATTTTCAAAATTATCAAACTCTGTGTACCTTTTATTTTAGAATTTACTTTACTCTTTGCCTCCCTTTATATTTTATATTTGAAACTCAAATGGACTGAATGTATGCCTTGGTTTTCTTCACTGCTTTTGCAAACAGAGTGTTAAGGAACAGTTACCAGCATTTATTGGAAATTAAGGAGTGTGTCTAAAAAGTTTGGTGCTTCAATGGGAATTTAACAGAAATCTAGACGTCTTTGCATAAATCTTACTGAAAGTTTGAGATTACTTATTTTAAAAATTTTAATTTTTTAAAAAACATCTGATCAGGCTATGTTAACCATAATTTTCTGTAAACATTTAGGCAATTAGCACTCCATAGCCCATTGGAATAAAGCGATAAATAAGAAAATAGGATTCCTGGTTTCTGCTGTAGAATCTCTCTCTCAGGCAGGTAATTGCAGTTCCCTATGCCTCTGCTGTTCGTTATTTATATTGCTTATTTAAACTGAGATCATCTGGACAAGAGCTGTCTTTCATCAGATGTGTACATCATCAGATGTATTTAGCACAACAAGATGACAGTCTTTTGCAGAGTTAGAAGGCCTTCTGGTATAAATAAGCCTTCAATAACAAAGAGAAAATATAAAAGGGATAAGAATTGCTCCAAACTGTTAATTTACCCAAGAACAACACATGCAAATAAATATAGAACCTAATTTCTTACTATTTGAATACAGATATACTTACATAGCATTACAGCTTAAGAATTTAAAGTGTACTCTGAGGATGAACTTCAGGTAGAAAAATAAAATACCCAGTCTTATGGCTAACTGAATTATTTGCTGTAACTACTTTTTTCAAACATTTTTTCTTCCATATATTTTTGTTTCATTACTATATAACTATATAGTCTAATATTTTCCAGTGAAAGATGTATTCAGCTATTTCATTCATTACCCAATCAATTGTTGAATAAATTATTCATGAAGAGAATTAGTATCTTTGACCTTTGGAAGATGGAAGACACATAATGACCCCAAATAATTAGGAACTAGAGTTATGAATATGGGAGAAATAGGGAACAGTGTGACTGCACTTTGAATAAAAGGTCTCACAGGCAATAAGCTGTTCGGGAAAAAAGTTTGCATTTTATTTCCTTTCTGCAACAGAGCCATGAATATTTACAGGACAGTAATGTTTTACTCTTTGCAGACAATTTCTAATTCCAGTACACCTTTAATTCAGAGAAACAAATCAATAATCAGCTGTAATTTTTTACTTTACCAGTCAGAGTTCAAACAAAACAGCTAGCCAGCTCCTCAGGAAGCTGTTCTCAGGAAAGCTATTCTGAGTGCATGGGCAGAAATTCACGTGATTCACGACATAAGTATGTGATCAGTGCCTCCTAGTATGAAATGTCTATGCATCTCAGTAGATGACCAGCATGTATGACATGTGAATCTTGCCACTGGTATACTTGCTTTCTGGTGGATATATTTACCAAAAGTAACTTCGCAATTTTCTCATTTTTCTCTTTTTTAATTTTATGCTTAATGAACATTCCTTATTTCCCAACTAGTTGTTGTATGACTTTTTACTACTGTAGAAATATTTGAATGTACAAAGATGTGCATTTATTAAGTCTGAACCTGAAACCTCTCCTTTCTGTAGTCTGGTAATGACTGACCTAACATTGCATTTTAACGTTTGCCTTTCAGATTCCATGAAACTGTTTCACCTGTACTCTGCTTAGCAGATAGAAGCTTAGCTTCCATACATGGAGACTTCCAAAGCTTTTGACTTATTTCCTGCAGAAGCATTAAATGGAGAGTCATATTCATACCTAATTATAGAAGAATTTTACTGCTGAATGTGGTAAGACTATTTTCCTTACTGCAGAAGTAGTGAGAATTTTATCCAGGGTATGGTATATAGATGTAGAGTCCTTTTTCAAATTGCACATAAGCACTTATGAAAGGTCCTCCAAAACATAGTAGAAAATGACAAATATTTTCATCCAACTTCTAAACCTTCCTGTAGAATACTAAGTGGGACTGTAACTCTTTATTATTATATTTTAAAAGTAGCCTTAGAAGTGCTAGAGAAAAAGCTGCTCTGTTGTACACAATAGTTTTTGGGGTTTGTCTTTGTTTAAGTAATCACTTTTGCATTTCATTACTTCAGTTCTCTTAAATTTTACAGAAATTATGGGAAGATATACAGGAAATTATTAACAAACAAGTTAAAGTAAAATCTAACCACACAGATCATTTCCTGTGATGTTACTGCAGTGGTCACCAACAGCAGAATTTCTGTATACTCTCTGCCAAAAGACCACTCAAAATCTATAACGGAACAAGAATGACATGGCTTCTAACAAATAGCTCTACTTCTCTTTCAAAGTTAATTCTGGGAAGAGATGAGACAAAGATGAAGAAGGGCAGACTGCCAAAAGTCAAACAGATATTTGCACTCTATAGCTTTGTATACAGTTCTCTTTTCTTATTCTTTTATATGTCTGCCTCTGAAAGAACAAAACCCCTGAAATGGTGACTTTCCCATTTCAACACTAATTACATGGCAAATTTTACAAAACCTGTGTATGATGAGAAAGGTAATGGACTTTCTTGGGGGTCACCTGTAACACATTTACGAAAGAACAAGTCACGTTGCTGGTTTGTTCTCCCTTTTGCTACCTGCATAAAATTGTAACTGGACTCAGCTTCTTTTGCAAAGCTCTCTGAAGTATTACAATACTAAAATCATAAACCCATCATGGGACTGGATGGCAAATGGAAGTTAAAAATCTACCAGTCCAAAGGTGCTGAACCATGAATGCCAATGAAGACTTCTTTCTTTCTGAATGTCATCAGCATTAGAAGTTAATTTATGGACTCCTTTTCTTGAAGTGCAGACACTTAATCTCAACTCACTGACAGGCTGGCAGTTTTAACAGAGTTGGGTATCAAAGTTCTTCTAGACTGAGAGGCAGGAGAGCAGCTTCCTTGATTGCCTGATCAATATTCCACTTAAGCGGAGATACTTGCTACTGGTTATTGTACCTCCTCACCACATTTTGCTGCTTCCTGCTTAGCATTTAAACTGTGTACCTATCTAATGCAAAACCAGATGCAGAAAGATATGGACACTCTTTTATTCACAGATTCTAAAGCATTTTTGACTGCTGTGTCTCTGAAAAGGTTTGCCTTATAAAAAAAGTAAAAAGGACCCAATTCATCCATTGAGTCTCTGAATTCAGAAAGAAAAGAACAAGGAAATTCACTTCAGGTCAGGGTTTTCAGTTTGGGTTTTTTTTTTCTTTTAATGTTTTGGAAAATAGAAAGATGAACTCAAAGCCCACAGCTGGGTTTCAGGGGGTCAGGAGCTAATCTGGCCCTCATTTGGAGTAATTCTGTTGATGCACTATTGAGGGACTAAACAGAAAACAACTGAACTGCTGGGTTCCAGTTTTGACTGGGCCTTAATTTTCCAATGTCACTTTGGGCACTTTTTTTGAAATGTCTTTTGTGTCCAACTTGTGTTCTCTAAAATGGAGATCAGCTCAAGGTATGGTACGGTGTTTACTTCACTAAGGACTCCCTGATATGAGAGCAGAAACCCCTCAATCTATGGCTAAGAAAAGATCGCTCTTCAGGATCAGCAACCACCAGAAATGTTGGCATATCATGTTTTCACTTGCTCTCTTAAGAAGTGAACTCCCTTTGCAGAATCATAATTGAATGAAAGAAATCATACCAGCGTCACAGAGAGGAACGTGTTCCTACTTTTCACTGTGTGAGCTGAAAGAGGTGTTTCTGGGATTGCTTGAGGATGAGAGCTGAACCAGGAAATTAGACTGGGAGATATTTGAGTAAGCCACCTTGTTTTATAATAAATTATGTGAGATACTAGATTAACAGTAGAATTTTGTACTGTTGTTAAAACAAATAGGAAACGTATCGTTATGTCATCACTCTGCTGACACCAATGACTCTCGCTGTGAGTGGCCTGCACGAAAGCAGGAGACAAACAAAAAAGTAAAGAGTAGAATAATGAGTGGAAAGGAGAAACATTACAAGCAAATGGCTGGTGGGGTTAGGGTGATACTCACAAGCACTGAGAAAAGCAGATAAAGATAGCTTTGTCAGGTGGGCTAACCAATTCCAAAATGCTTTTCTTTTTAGCTCAAATCCTGCCACGTGTCCAGCTAACAAATTTCAATATGCTTTTTGCTATGTGTCTGCCACATTTCCAAGTGAATTGATATATACTTGGACTCCATTGGTCTGGATTATTTGTCTGCTGTAATAAGCATGCTTGATTGCCAGGGCCTGCCATCCCAGAGGCCAAATCAAAGATACGATATTAACTTCTTTCAAAGATGCAGCAACCAAGGCAATAGAAGAATGCAAATAAATCAATTCTGCATGCTTAAACCCATCTCCCTTTCATGCACGCCTGCTGATGGAAAATGATTTTTTTTTCTTCCAACCTGCCTTATCAGTCTGAGGTATGACAAAGAGATTTTGCCACAGTAATGAAGCACAGGAAAAGAAAGCTTGTTATAAACTGATTACAGTTTAGATTGAAGGGCAGGTTTTCATTAGCTTTGTTAGATTGGGCATCATCTTTAGACTGGAGTAATTACCACAAAAAACTTCTAAAAGAGAAGGTGGGTCCAATGTACGACACATGAAAGTAAAAAGCAAAGACCTAATGAGTAAAAAAGAAAACCAGAAGTTCTTCCCTTATGCAAAGCTAAGCTACACCAATAAAAAAATGTTCAACTTCTCTATTAAGACACTCAACAAAGAAGGTAAATGTCCTATTTGAGAAACAAAGAATTTCTTTCTGTTGTTTCTTGCAGCAGTTAGCTATTCAATCTTTGTTTCTCCAAAATGTCCAGGGGTATAAATCTATTTTTTCATCTGCAATCACTCAGGCATTAGTAGCAGGGATACAAGTTAGACTGGTAACAATATGGTTTGCTTAAAGTCAGAAGCACAGTGCATATAGCTAAACCTGGCCTTCGTGAAACTTCATGTATTTACTTGCTTCAACAGAGATTAACCCATTGTAATCTGCATAAAACTAAAGAAACAGTTACAGACTTTATTCCTTTCCTCAGGAAGAGACCGAACAAAAGATCTTTATTCCAAACAGCCAGAAGAAAACTTAAAAAAATTTGCTTACTCAGAAATACTAGAGAATTCTCTAAAGGACAAATTGTTCATAAAAGAAGAGGCAGTTCTCTATAAAATAGATTAAAGGCTCTAATGATGGTATCATTAATTCTCTTACAATTCAATCTCATCTTTATAGAAAGCACCGACCCTTCTCCACTCTGTTATGTTTTAGGGCCTGATTTATGAAATAATCCCAGGACATTAATGATGCCACAGGTAACAGTTGTAATATTTCAGGTGGTTTACAGCGCTGCTGTAACAATGGAGAACATTTTGTTTGAACTCAATTGCACTTTATTCTTCATTGTGTAATACTTGCTTTGGGGAGCACTGAGCAATACATGCATGGTTTCAGTCACAATACTTCATAAATTCCTTTCCTCCACACTTTATCCTCTTGCCCTGCTCTCCAGTGATCGCCCTTTAGCTGTCCCTTGGTTTCCTTTCTACACACACACTTTTTGTCTTGCTGCATATCTGGAACAGCCTTCACATTCACATACACCAGATGCCTTTCTCCACATTCTTTAGCAAATCTCCCCATCTTCTTCCCTCATCATTAATAATCCTCCTCAGCTCCTTTTCAAGTATGGTCCTGTGTATATAGATACACACATACACACAGATAATATTTTTTCCTCTCGTATTTAGATTGCAGTTTCTTGAAGTCATGGTCCACTGAGAGAAGAAATAGTTTAATGGACACATCATTTGAAAGGGGCCAGATCATGTGGGTTCTGAGTCTCACTCAGCCTTATTGTTCCCTCTCCCCTCCTCTGTGATGCTTAGCTTCTGCCTCAGCTTGAAGAATCTCAACAGCTCCTCATAACAGGGCTTTCTTTTACACGTTAATAGCAGTACTGATGCTACAACACCTTGTCCAAGAGAGTCCTGATCTCAATTTGAGCGTTTACAGGCAATGGTGACATTAACAGTATTGGATTTAAGTGCAGACTTTCAAACTGAAGATCATATGAGGAATGGCAAGAAGTTTTCTACACTACAAAACTAATTGAATTTCCAAATAACATTTTATCCTGACTCATCTTGAAAAGCTGAAATCTTAAAGTGCAGTACAGATAAGTTCAGAACAGCTATAGGGGTGCTCTCAATTATGCCTTGTGCTACTAGTGCCCTTTCTATGCCCTAAAGATTCTTTCCCATGTTCTTCCCACCTTCCCACCTTCTTTCCCTGTCTTTGAACCTGTATCTATCTTACCACAAACAGTGTCACAGTGTACTGTGAACTTCACTGAAGTTCTCCAGAACAGAGCTATATCTACTTAGAGATCCCTTTGCGGTAAAATAGCTGGTGTCATTTACCTGCAGTAGCTGTTCCTTTCCCACTTTCCTCCCAAAAGTCTTTCCTTGTGGAAAGGAAACAGGTTACAATCTAATCCTATTCTGAGTAAGGGATGTTAATTGAATCACAATTCTGTTTGTTCACTAAAGAGGCTGCTGGACAAAATTATATCCATTTTCTCACTCCAGTGTAAGCAGATCTGTAGTACATGCATGTAGCTGAAGGAGCTGCATGCTGGATATTTCACTTTAGTTAGGCTGCAACCTGAATCCTTTATAACAGAAGTCTATACAGTCATTAAGAAATCAGACAACTTTATAACTTGATAAGAAATTTTCTCTTCTTTTTTTTTTTTTTTTTAAAGTATACTTGTCAAAGCAGATTTTTCTACTTTTGCCTCAAGACCTCCTCCAACTATATGTATTCTTGTGTGACTCATAATATCCAAACAGGTCACAATGTTCAAAAATCTATTCAATTTTTTCCAAGAAGAGCATGAATTTTCACTAATGCCCACTTTTGTTTAATACAATGCGTTTTGCCTGATGAGCTAAGAGCTTTATAAGACTTAAGTCTCAAATCACTCCTATAGGTTAGAGAAACAATATTATATTCATGATCTGTACTTTGGATCACCTAAGCTGAAGTTAGTGAAAGAAAGGATCTTGACCCTGAATTTCTGAAGCAAGATTTTGGGGAATCACTGTACAGCACAGAGTATTTTCTATTAGCTTTTGCATTCATTGAGGACTAAATAGGATGGAATAGTGCCTGTTGCAAAGTGCAGTCATGCATTTGTGTATTTGCATCTTTTTCCACCCCATTAATATCACAGTATTTGTATGGTAAAAAATTGAACTAGTGTTGGAAGGGAGATATATCAGTAACAGACTAAGGCCCTGTTTCTCTTTAATATTAAACTTTACATCAAAGTCTTTTTAAAAGACATTCTAAAATAGTCAATGCACATGATCACACACACATGGTCTCTCTCTCCATTTCCCTGAAACAAAATTGAGAGCAAAAATATTACCTATTCTTCTATTGCAAGTTTGTATGACACAATCACTGTACTGACTGCCACGGACATCCTGCTTCTTCCTACCACTGCAGAATCAAGTTTTCAAAGGTTGCTGAAAGAATTTAACCCCAATAGATCCTGCCATCAAACTTCACTTTTTCATGGTTTGTTATTTCGACTGTGCTTGACACTACGAAAGCAGAGGTCAGGGCCCTATTAAGACAGGTTACCAAAAGCTGGAGGAAAGTGAATTCATACCACCATCACCATTAGATGCAGTGACTGCATTCGCCTCTCACCGCTTATTGTTTAAGTCAAACCTTGACCCCACAACACAAAAAAAAGAAACTTTACTGCCTTCTTTATTTCCTACTGATGAAAAAGAAAGCCCTGCCCTCTATTTACAATGTCATAAATCTAATATCCATTACAAAGACTATTTTTCAAAACATAGGCCCTAAAATTTAGGCCAGGATTTATCATATTGGGCAGAACTACTCACACCCATGAACACTGTGTCTGAGAAACAGATTCAGTGTCCACTTGAATATGAAAAAGAACAGGAAAAAGGAAAAAACAGGAAAACAGGAAAAATCTCTATATCAAGGTGTCTACACCTGCAGAACTTGTCATAGGGCGTGAAGAATAGGGACACAGTTCCGTACAAGGTTTTCACTTCAGTATAATAAATACCCTATTATCCAGTCATACGACTATCTACTGCTCCTTATTCACAGCACTGACACCTGCACCAGAGAAGGCAGATTAGCTGGGCCTTCACCTTTCTTAAGCAAAAGAAAGGTTAGGTAGTGACAGGGAATAGGCAAACCAAGACCCCTTACCAAATAGGGAGGCTGAGGAGCTCATTGCTGGGCTAGCATTAGGGCAGAAAAGTAATATCCATCCTCACATGCATAAGGGGCATGGTGGGGGAGTGTAATAACAGGATGACACAGATATAACCAGATTTTTGGTAACCTTCACAACCCCAGTTTCAGGGAGTGAAAAATAAATAAAAAATTCACTCTGGACTCCAAGAAAAAGAAAACAAAACCTATTACACAGTGGAGGTAGGCTGCAAGAAGCTTAGTTGGGGGGTGAGAGGAATTATTAGTCAGCTGGAGAGACAGATGGGAGGCTCAAAGTTGTCCTTCTGCTTCCTTTGCCTAAGATCTGCTCATTGAGTTCCTTGTACAATGCTTCCTGCGTAAAGCTTGAGAAACTCAGGCTGTGTTTCGATTTTAAGGAACAGGTATGTATTAGAGAAAGAGAAATGGAAGAAAAACAGGAGTGGTCAAGACAGAACTGAGGGAGGGAAAGGTCAAAGCAGATAGCATGTTTTGCTTGTTCTTCTGTTTCACTTGAAATAAATTAGCCTTTTTCTTCTTTCAGCTGTGTAATCTACGTCACAGAGATGCAAAGTTTGGATGCGAATTTGACAAAACTGAAGATGAATGTCTTCTATTTACAGAAGTACCATTCCAATTAAGCAATCGTTATTGCCATTAGTTTGAAATCAGTTCTCTAAGATTAAACAGATTCATGATTAAGCATGTCTTGATCAAGTGGAATGCACTGTACAAGTGTTTCAATATTACGCACCAGTGCACGTTTTGAATTGCTCAATTAAACAATTCCTAAATTAAAAAAAAAAAAAAAAGGAAGAAAGAAAACTCCTTCATGAGGAACACTGGATAGGTTACTACAACTTGATGTCATTTCCTCTGAGGAAAGGGGCATTGAAAAAGCTTAGCTGATCAAGACGTACATCTGTGCAAGATTTACAATATCCAGAATAATGTCCTGGCCGTGGCAATATTGGCAGATACTACTAACAAATCAGTGCTTAACATGCTGATCTATTAGACATATTATTTACAGATCTCAACATTTTTCAAGCATGAAAGATTTGAAAAGGCTCCGGACAAGAAAATCATTATTTTATAAAGATATTATGATTTTATTATTATGTCAATGTGAGATATCTTCTCTCTCACTTTCATATGCTTCATCATAATATTTTCGTCTTGTTTTCTCTGGTGGCATTGATTATTTTAATTTATTGTCACAGCCAGAGCACTTGGAACAGCAAATTTTTGTTCCTTATTACAGTACAGAAATAAACTTATTTGAACCGATCCCCTCTGACAACCACTGGATGAGGAAAACAGATTTTTTTTCACGTGATGCACTGATTATAGCTTGGGTTTCATAAAACAGCAAGAAATGTAATGACCTTTCAGCTATCTTTCATTGCAGGAGAAACCAGCAAGTTCCTAAGTCTCCAGCAGAGCATTCATAAACAGCAAAGTTAATTTAAGATAATTCAACATACAATAAAAGGTAATACAGAGAAGAATCCTTATTAGATTGAATAAATGGAAGGGTATAAACCCATGCTGCATTCATTTTCATTTATAAATAATTATTTAAGACAATTTATATAAGAATTTGGGCTACATCTCAATTCTCCACTGCAATATAAAATACTTTGCTATAGCATTACAGATATTGATATTTTAAAAACTGGCATTCATATTTAATTAGGGTAATCATCCTTTAGTCATCTCTATCCTTATTAAAGCATCTTTACTACTCTAGCCATCCCCACCAATCAAGATGCTTCAGTTTAGCGTGGATCATGTGCCATTGTTATATCATTGTTATGCTGTATTTCACCACTGCAGCAAGTAAACAATTTGACATCCAGTCAACAATTCCACTAAAAGAGACTTGCTCATGTCTCTGACCTCACCATGAGATAGAAGTGCTATTAGGAATGGCTATTTTCATTCTTAAATGAAAAGCATTATGTAAATGATTTGTCGAACTGGACTCTACAGACGTAAAATTCCCCATGCCATGCCCTGGATCCTGTATCTCATGGGCCAGATTGTCTTCCACTTACGCCAGCCTTTCCCCAGCATAGTTGCAGACTTTGTTGGAGTTATACTGGTGTAAATCACAAATAAGTAGGGAAAGACTCAAAGATACTTAGAACAGAAATTTAAGATCATTTACCTTTGCCATAAGAATAAAAAAATACTTTCACTGCAGCTCTGAATCCTAGTTTTCAAAACAAGAGAATGTTTTCAGTTCCTTTGATAGCAAAAGAAGAGAATGCTGACTAAAGCTATTATCTTTTCTGTGTGCTTATTTTTACTTTGATGTACCATAAATAAAAAATGAACTGACAATTTTAAAATATGAAGACACCATATCATTGTCACTGTGTTCTTACAAATCTGATCCACTCATGCTGTTTAAGCTGCTGAAGCCTTTGAAGTTGGAAAATACTACCATGAACTTCAAGCATTGGTAATTAAGACACAGTGTGGCAAATCAAAGAAGACGTGCTACCTAACATCTACAGTTCCTTCCTAAAAAAAATGCAAGCTGGGTGTCAGGATAATAAATCAATTGGTTCTGCCTTTCAGTAAGAAAAGACCTGTAACTTGTTATATTATAACTCAATCTCATCTTGTATCCAATATCAATTCCTCTTTCTCTTCATGCTTTATGATCTCTGAATTTCTTTTTCTTAAGACTAATTTTTCTTACACAAAGTGAGGGGGATACTGTGGGGTTTTTGAAAAAATAAAAGGAAAGAAAAATGTCTCTCATCATTTGTCTTCTCAGTGGGGAGAACAGGAACATTTCCTTTCCCCTCTCCCCTTCAACCACATTTTTCTTCTTCAAGCTGTTGTTGTTTTCCCATAAATTTAAGCAGGTTGAGCTTCTGAGGCTGTGCTAAGAGCTGAGCTGACAAAACATAGTATATAAAGGTTTATTAGCACAACTGGGTTAAGTAATGTGTGTGAGCCTCTGGGAGCCTTATGTTCTGGGTAGTAGACTCCCTTCACATTTTGTAATGTATTAAAAATATAAACTATACAACATTTCCATAAAAATAAATTGATATGTGCCCTAATTGGAAAGTTCACTGCCATATTAATTTGCTTACTACAATAAACTATCTTATGATGTACGGATTTTGGCTGAGGTTAAGTCATGGGTTTCATGAAAACATTTCTTTTTTCCCACCTCTATTATATTTTATGGTTTAGTTTTTGCTTCAAAATGCGTAATAGGATAAGTAGTTATTAAAAATACATATATACCTAGAGGGCACTGAGCAGTTTGTTTGATTCTAAGAAGCAAAAAACCCCAAAACCTTCTGTATAGTGATAACATTATTCAACATTTTCAAACCTGTGGGCTTTTACTTGGCCTGTCCTGTCTAAGTCTCCATCACTGAACTAAAGCTTTGGATTCCTTCGCAGACTGTGAGCATCTCCAGCTACTCTAGATCTGTGCTGGACTTGTGGGTATCCAGCCCAGCCCACCAATCCAGACAAATTTTACAAACTTAATTGCATATGTGCAGATTAAGCACATGCTGGTCATTTCCCTCCTCTCCAACTATTTGTGTTACAGTGGCAAAGCCTCAAGAGAGCAGATCTGAAAGGAATTAGACAAATTTTGACTACCTATAGCCATACATGCAAAAGGCAGATCTCATAGGCTTACATCCTACCCATTACCTTGGACTCCTTCTCACATTTATTCGTGCATTACTGTATAGCTTGTTAGATTTTTCCTGCAAAAACACTCAAGAACAAGCTTCAGACTCCTGCTAGTGCTCATGTGTACTATCTGAATTGTGTTGAAAGCGACTTTGCTATCATGGCTTTGACACTTCCTTCCTGCCTGATCCTGCATAATCCTGCATAATCCTGCATAATCCTGCATAAATTATTTATTCTCCACACCCAGGAAATCTCCTTTATTTAAGTTGTAAGACACTCAGGGCAGAACATGTTTCTCATTATACATTTGTACAGTGTCTTTCATAATAGGACCTGTCTTACAAGTGTTAGAAAAATGAGTATTAAACCTCTGTCCCAAAATGCTGTGCATTTTGTCAGTCTTCACCACAAATTTGGCTTACCTTCAAGTACTGTCAACTCCCTTATTTTTAAGTTATTTTTCCACAATACCTGAATTTAAACGATTCCAAAATGGCAAAACATCACCATTTTCTCTTGACATCTGAACTGTGATAATAAGTACACAAAGTCACATAACTTGCAGTGTCCAAATATGTCCTTATATTTTGCGTGGCAGATGCACAGAGGGGCTACTACAGAATTCTGCCACTAGAAATCCTAAGGGGCAATAACAGACATCTTCATATTAAAACATAATTGTACTATTGAATGCTAATGATATTTAAAAAACAAAAAAAAAAAGAAAAAAGAAAAAGGAAACTACCTTATGATAAGTGGCACTACCGGTATATATATCTATATAATATATAGATATATGTATAAACTAAACAAACAAACCAAACAAAAAAACCCCTCTTTCTTTTTGTCTTTAAATCTATTCCATTTCTGGGGGAACTTTGCTAAGAAGACAGTAAGATACTGCAATGAACAGAAACACATAAACACCATCCAGCGCATGGAAAGAGTCACAGCATTCCTCCAAGTGAGTATGCCTACAGTAATACAGACTCACTTTGCTGCTCTAGACACCTCTTTCTACCCAACAGATTATCCCTGCTGCTAGCAGAGGGTGACAATACATGGGAACTCACTTCTTAGGTGGTCCTGAATGAGAGACATGATCGTCCTCCACAGCTTCTCTTCTCTATGGCCTTTTGGACAAATTTAGGATGATATTTCTGAACATAAACAAGACCACTTTCCCTCTGATTCAATCAGATTTAAACAAAACAAAAAAAAAATCAGATAAACTTGAACAGACAGTTTGAGCTGACAAATTCATCCCTTGTGCTTTTCAGGTGGCTTCCCAGCCCAGAATTAAAAACATTTATTTAGCAGTGACCCTTATTCAAATCAAAACAAACTATGATTCATAACTAATCAGGGAAACTCACAAACCAAACGGAAGAATGGATTTAAAATGCAGCAGCAAGACTGTGCTGAATGTAAACATCCCACATTTCTGATTGAACAGTGGTATCAGCAGGCTGGTCAGTTAAGCTTTCTAAGTTACACCTTATTTTCCTTTAAACCTTAAAATGCCTTAAAATAAACTTGTGAGGAAAAACAACTGAAATACTTTTCTGTAAATACAACTTATTTTCAGTTAAATACCAGAAATAAATCCAATATGGCCTTGTGACACCCATTAAACTAAAACAGTATTTAATAAATAAATGTTACTAGACATATGCCTTTTAGTTTGAGAATGTCTTATTTCAGGTAAATTCAATCCTGTAAAAAACCCAAACCAAATGGATTACGTTGTTTCTGAAGGTGAATATATGCACACACGCATACACATGTAATTGAGCGTGTATCATTGCCGTTCATTCACCCAGTCCTGTGATTTTGTGAGTCACAGATTAAAACCTATAGCTAGTAGTGATACAATATCTTAAGTTTGTTTTTTCACAGCAATGCCATAAACTAAGGCATATGTACGTAGGATACTCTTGAATTCAGTTAGGGTAATAGAATCAAAAAAATATTTAAGATTTCGAAAGCTGAAATGGGTAATGACTCTGCACGAGCAAAAGGTTAGAAAGCTGTCTTAATCTCAAAGTAGCCAACTGGTAAATTTTATACCTAATTTAGGTAATGATAAGATAATTTTAGTCGTATCCATTCACCACACATGATTTTCTATTTGCTATTAAGATATTAAAGAAGTGCTCTGCACAGTGGTCCTCCAGCATGGAACTGGCCTCACACAGAAGTTGCCATTTGCAATGCTCCAAAACCTTCTTGCAAACTTAGTCTTTGAAATTAGACATTCGAATAAGATTTTCTTTCCTAAATGATTACCTCTTTATTAGTGTTCACCGCAGTACCCTTCACTTTTGAATTTAAATATCTCTTCTTTCTTCTACCAGCTATTTTTATTTTTTTTAGTATCCACATAATCTCTAGCTACATGCATTTTGTAGCTTTGTATTCCATGAATTTCGTGTGTTGTATCTGTACTCCATTGTCCTTTAATTACTGATTGGATTGTCCGTTTAAATAAGGTTTTCTTCACTGGTGACTGAGAAAGCCAAAAGAAGTCTCTTTGGCTGAACTCTTCTAATGCACAGCTTGTGTCGAGGGGATAAATCAAGTAAATTCAATGTTGAATTTAAAGTTTCTCTACATGAGATGTGTTAATACAGGAATATACATGCTACATAATCCTACCATGACTATGAAATGCACATGTTCAAAGCACTTTCAGCATTGCCACTTAAATCTGGTGAAGAACTTAAATACCACTTAAAAATATTTTATACGGCCATATTTTTTCCCATACTCCACAGAAAGGACACATAGGTTGATTTCAATACCTTGACAATGTTTCTTTTTTGTTAAGAGAAACACTTTCTAACACAAAATATTATTAGGGTCAATTTGTGGTAGAATGAGAACTTTGGTCAGATGTCTTGCTTTCCCGATTTTCAGCCATGGTGGAATAAGTCCAAACCTAAAATCATCACAGTGTAATTCTATGCCACGTTTGAGTGAATTGCTCCGGCTACCAGCCTGATTTACTCATTGCTTGGTTACAGCTAAGTGATTGTTGTTCCTCATACTCACTTGTAAGACTTCTGAAAAAGAAATGCCATTTTTCTGTTTTTCAGAAATGCATCTACAAGGCACAAGTGTTATATATGTAATAATATATCAAATTGCTGAAAGCAGTTGCCTTTTTTTTTTCAAGTAATCTATTCCCCTCCCACTTCTGGAAAATATTTTTCTTTCCTTTCAAAGATATTGCTACAGAATACACATATAAACAGTATGTTTATAATACATCACAGATAATAGGGCCTTAGCATACTAAAACGGTATTCAACACAGGAAGAGAAAAATCCACAGAGAAATCACTCACTATAAGGAAAAGTCCAGTGAAAGCCATATAGGTCTCTGGAAGATAATATTCAGTCACAGCATGCCTTAAGAGTTGACAGCACTTATAAAAAAAAAAAAACCTCAAGGTTACAAACAAGAGGAAAGAGGAACAAGAAAGGCTAAGTCAGTTTTAAATGCATTTTTGAAGTCCCCTAAAAAAGGTAAAGGTCCTTATAAAATTAAGTTTAATATATAATACGGATAGAATATCTAATTCTTTACAGAAAGATTTTCTGCAACCTCAAACAAAAAAGGAATTTTATCTTTGAAAAAAAAGCCAAAAGCCCAAAAAATAAACCAAACCAAACAGAAAGTTGAGCTGCTTAATTGCTAGCATCATTTTATATCAGGACTTGTGGAAAAAATCCATTCACAGATTGCACAAAAGGTCTTGCAGGAACATGTGTATGTGCTTAAACTTTATGTTTCCTTCCTCTCTGGTTGTGAGTAGAGTTATGTATATGCTGAAGCATTTGCAAAATCAAATTCTAAAATTAGAAACCTTAGCTGCACCTAACTAAATTCCTGTTCTGTGCGTAGTCAGTTAATGTCCTCCCAGTCACCATTTCACCTTCACATATGTTATGGAGCTTATTTTTTACATAAGGAGACTGTCTGTCTAAAATGAAAAAGAAAGAGAAAAAACCATCCTCAAGATTTTTTGATCCCCTGAAGGATTTATATTTCTTCTCTTCCCTTTTTATAAGCAAGGAAATTGCTTTAACAAATATCCACATTTTACAATTAACCTACCAGGATCCTCTCAAAATCACAAGTAAGGATGTGTATCTCTTTCAAGGAAGTGACATGACAGGTGTTAAATCTGACAACACTCTTTTTTCCCACAAGGAAATATTCATAAATGTTTCCTGCCCCAGTGATTCATTTCAATTTCAGTTCCAAATAGATTTTGCTTCACACCTAAGGCTGTCAGATACACACTATGGTCTTGGGTTTAAATTTAAAATGCATCAAGGGAATGAAGCAGATAACACCTCTTTTATTACAGTTTAGGGAAAACAATAAAAAAAAAAAATCACTTTCAATATCAAAGTAGGCCACTGACTACCTGTACAGGTTTCACTTTTTGCCTGAAAGGCTGAAAAAGACCCACACACATCAACTAAAGACAGTAAAGGTATGCCACTACTCCCAAAATAGCAAGTACATGAGTATGTAAAAAATCCAAGCCTTGACACACACAAAACCGAAAGACAAGAACTACTGTATGTAAAGCATCTCTCTTCTTGCTTTTCTCCGCAGCTTCACCCCGTAGCTCTCATCGCCCTGCTGCTAGGAGCATTGGCAGCTATGCAAACTCTTGAGAGCCATCTCCAGAGTTATAGAAAGCCCCTAAGTTTTGTCTGTGTCCAGGAGTTCAACACTGCTAAGCTCAGCATCATAAAAACATTTCTGTTATATTCTGTTCTTAAATCATATAATCTTTCTAAAATGCCAGTGGTTTTGTGATGGGCTTTGTCTGAATTCTGAAGGATGCTTACATATTGAAAAGAATAGGGCTTAAGTGTGCTTAAGCTGCTTTCTTGAATAAGGTGAAATAAGAGAGTGCTTTATGTGCTGCCCAAATCTGGAGACTAATCAGAAGCGTGATGTAGGAGGAAATCCTGCTCAACAGAAACAAACAGAACAGATTTTTAAAAATCTTCTTTTCCTGCCCTGGATATTGATATGGCCATGTTCAGGATGTACAAACATGAGCAAGGTGTTTTAAGTTGCTTCCTAGACACACAGAAGAAACTAGGAGCCAATGAAATGAAGGAAAGATAGGTAAATCAGGAAAAAAAAAAAAGATAAGGAAGTGAGGATTTCTTTAAATCTTCAGAAGATATAAAAGAACCAAGGGGGATAAATCATAATAAAATAGTCTGTGGGACTTATGGAGGAGGTTTCCAGGTAAGGATGATTCAAAGAGCTTTAGTTTTTTATTTTGGAAAAGGGAGCTTGTCTGTAAGATGAGGCTGTGAAGATCCCACAGCTCTAGTTATTAGTGTTCTGCTAATTAAATTGCCGTATTAGTGAGGCAGACATCCTATGTGTTACCAGGATTAAAAGACACCTGTGTCAGTGGGCTCTTTTTTGCAGTTTGCCAAGGTTGGAACACCTATTGATTAAATGCTGCAAATATCTCTGGTAAATACTTCACTCTAGTGGACTATGTCTTTCTCTCAGTGTCACAAAGGCAGTAAGCAGAAGCTCATGTCTGAAAAAATATCCACGGTTTGGTAAAAATCTAATACTGTAAGGTTATATTACATTACTGAAAATGACTGTCTTCACCCAAAATTAACTATACTGTGTCAGTGCCTTAAGGTTGTGTTATATCCTTCTTGGAAGAAACAGCAGCAACAAAAAAAACCCCTGGATTACACTTGCAGAAAAATGCCCATATTCCTGATTTAGTCACATTCAGACTCAGTTACTAATAAGGACCTCCCTGCTGTAGCTGTCAGGAGCTCCAAGCACTCTCCAGCTCCTGGGACCTTTCCTTACATCAATGGATAGACATTAAAATATTAGTGATATATAAGTAGTACTACATAATCTTTCAATTCTTTGGACTGTCTAAATAAAGAACATATTGTAAATTCTGACCCTGATCTTCCAAGTCCTCTGTTGATACCAGCTCAGAAGACCTCTAAAGTTCACTTTTCTTCTGGTGTTAAGGTGGTCTCATGAAGAACAGCTGAAGTTTTTGCGACTACAGTGACTTTTTTTTTAATTTCAGAGATTAAGCATTTATACAGAATTCTGTAAGCTTATTTTATGGGCTTTGATACTTCTAGAACCAAATGCAAAATTGTAATTCTCATCTTTCATTTTCCTATGATACAATAAAAATGCAAGAGCAAAAAAGCAAGAGTGCAAGAGCATGTGTGAGAGTGCACAAGCAAGAGAAAGCGAGTGAGGACAGAAAAGAGCAAAGAGAAACAGAGGGGCCAGAAAGAGATAGCGGGGGAGAGAGAGAATGAGAAAACAGTTCTCTTTTTGCTGAATCCTGAAGTATGGCCAAATAACAAAGCTAGTGAAATGGATTCTATGAAAAAAATACTTGCCTATAATATATGAAGTAGGATGATTCTTATATATTTAGGTAATGGTAATTTAGGTAATTTAGGTAATTTAGGTAATTTAGGTGGTGATTTCCTTCAGTCTCCCACCAAAGGATTATGTATTTTATAAAGACTTTAATAGTCCTAAGATACACATGTCAGAAATACTTAGTTCTAAACAGGTCTCAGAGTTTCTTCACATGGTCTATGGCAGAAGAAGCTCAACTGAGCGTTGCTGCAGCTGGAGAGCTGTGCACACCCAAACCCTCAGTTTTCCACCCAAGATTTGATCTCCTGTACCAGAATTGCCAGCTGAGGTGTGTGCCCATGTGTCAGACTTTTCAGTTATCTGTCCAGATAATTAACTCAAAATTAACTTCACTTTGAAAGAGTCATCCACAACTCTATAAATGATATTTTTTTTCCCCTCATCTCTTTATATAGAACCTGAATCCAAGCTCTGTTTGCTGAAACATAGTTTGACACTTTTAGAAGAATAAGCAACATGATTTTGTCAAGTCTTTACCCCGGGGAAAGCAGGTACTCTGATACACTCCTATCTCTGGCAGAGATCTTAGGTTACTCCAGGTGGAAGGAGGTGTTTAGCCTTCTGAACGACCCCCAGGGGCTCCCATTTACATAATGAGACTAACACGCTGCAACACACTTCAGCAATTCTTCTGGATCAGATACTTTGCATTTAATATGGTATTTTGGTGTACATTTAGCAGGGCAATTTAATTAGAATTATCCATGGATAGTTAAAAAACTGAATCTGTAGATCATTTATTATTGGCCTGTATTTACTGATGCAGCAACAAACCCATCTGGTTAGGGCTTATTCCTTAATTAGTTCATTTAACATTTTTGTCTAAAGTGAAATTGACTACAACTATATGTACCGCATAGGGCATAAATCAGTCTCTATATATTCTATAATCGAGTAGCTTAATGGGCAGTATTTCTTACTGAGGTCAATTTTTATATATTTCATTCATTGTGCCCGAATTGTCAGTGTGAAATTGTGAAAACAGCTGGCTAAAAGTGAAGCATTATGACCTCCTCACAGCAATTACATGCTAAAAATTAATTGTGTTACCCCTCCAGCACTGTAGCATTGTGATTACTTGAAGCAGAGAGCGTGGGTGGGTGTGGGCGAGATGCATGTAAGAACAAATAGATTACAAGGCACACAAATCAATGCTTGTTATCGCTAAGTCATAAAAAATGGTTTCTAGCTAACAAATACTGAAAGAAACAAACAAACAAGTTTAATTTAATTACTAGTATATCTATTTTGTACTCTGGAGTAACTGAACTAAGATAAATTGTGAGACTAACATTCATCTGTATGTTATATTAAGATGCTGGTAGAGCCATATCTGTCAAAGCCCTGGGTTTACTCCACCAATCACTTAAAAAAATATCTCAGTCCTTTTCTATGCCATAAGTAATATAGCAAATCTTTTAACGTTACAGCATCTTTCTTCTTGATGCTACTTTTTGCCATCATTTGCTGTACTGCTGTAGGAAACATTGATCTCTGCTTCTTCAAAATGAGTTTTCCTTGTACCTTTTCTTACTCAGTGGACCCTACAGTTTGTATGTTTGATATTGCAGATTCTCTCTCTGGGAAAAGATCTGTTCTGCCACTTCACAGTTTCTTTCAGCAGAATTCTTTTCACACTTTAAATAGCATTTGTGCTGGGCCAATTGAGGGGGAAAAAAACCTCAAACCAACAACAAAACCAACCCTGTTTGTTTTATTGTATACATTTAGTTATACTCCAAACCATTAACTGGAAGCCTAAAGGCCAGATCAAACATTAAACTATCTATGACTTAGTCATATTCTTTCCCAGAGTTTTACAGCATGGTAAGCTAACACAGGAGCTTCAAAGAAGCTTCAGATATTTGTACGATGATCAAAAGCCTGTGAAACATCTTAATTTGCAAACTCACTCACTTGACATGACGTAGTATAGTCAATATGGGAAAAAATAACTCTTGGGCCACAATTCAACACAGTATGTAAGGGCGTTCCTAACAAAAGTATGTAGATACTGCTCTGTACTTTTTACACATATTTTTTTGTACTACTTTAGGCACATGCTTCAATAACCCTTTATTTTGGGGTTTAGATGTCTAAGAGACATGAGTGGTTTCCATCTACTTATTGACAGATGGTAAAGTTCAGCAACTGTGTTACTTCCCATAGATTGAAACTGTGCTTATCTGCTCAGTACAGGAACAGCAAAAAAAAATTACTGCAAATAATACATAAAACATTATTTCATCTGACCACTTCTGTTGGTGGTTGGAAATACGGCTGTGAACACTGATAGGGGTTTGGCTGGGAAGAGAGAAATTTTCTCGTGTTGCCATATCCTTTTAAACCATTGTCTTTATTTTCCATTGCCTACATATTTATTTTCCTTTGCTCTTAGCATTATATGAACGACTTTCCAATATGTGACTTAATTTTCAAAAATGCTTAGTCAACACATTTTCCATGACATCAGTGAGAACTGCTGGTCTATGAACCTTCTGTATTTATTTACTCTTCTTTAATCAAATTAATTAAAAATGCCTTTAAAGAGTATCTTTAGGTCCCCATTTGAAGAATGTTAGTAATATCTGTGGGATCTTTTTCCAGCAGGACCAAACAATAACAACGTTTAGTGCTCTTTGAAGAAGTATGGTCTCACTCAAGTGATTCACCCAGTTGTATTTCCACTGGCAGCAGACGCATGTCAGTATGTCCGGGTAGACTGGAGACAGATTCTTTCTTTCTTACTAACACTGAGAACTCTTTATTTTGCATTTTCATGATAGCTTAAGTTAAAAGTTCAGTTAGACAAAAAGTTTTTATAAAAGCAATTACTTTTTTTTTCCCCAGGCCATTGGGGTAAGGAGTAGGGAGGCTGAGTTTATTTCCCTATGATAAAAAAGCCATTTGTTTTACCGTCATTGAAAATAAAACAGAAAAACCCCTTTTCTTCTCCATGAAACATTGAAACTCACTCACACTGGACTTTTCTTGAATTTTCTATTTGGAAAAATAGCCATTTTAATAGAAAATTTTGATCAGATCAATATTCTAACATAATGCAATACAAACAGATTTATTAGCAAGCTGTGCAATGACATAAAATTACCCACAAGGGTAATATTTTCCCACTTTAAGAAAAGGTTGTGTACTTCACACAACCATTCACATCACCCCCAATTTCAGACTAGATTTTTGGCAAAAATCTATTTCAATTACCATCTGGCAAGATAATTCTACATGTGAGATAATAATACCATTTAACCGTTATTTAAGGTGACATATTTGTACTTATCTTTATCTCTTTTTTTATTATTATTGCATTAGTTACATGCTCTTTCTTTAAAAAAAAGCAATTGGTTGAATGGAAATTATTGATTTGAAATCTTGTCATGTTTCAGTGCTGGGTTTTTTTAACTTTTTTATAAACTTAAATAGTTTTGGACACTATGCCTATACCTGTATTTAATGTCTAGTTTTGTAGTTCTATGTTAATTTTATTTTTTATCTCTAATCATTATAGTTTGAGATTATTCTGTGTTCAATCCTTGCTGGATTTTTCTGAGCTGAGTAGATAAAAGCATATCCTATATTCCATTATATGTTAGGAAGTAAGTCTATTCAGGGCTACACAGAGAAGAAAAGAAAATACAAGATCCACAACACAGATATGAAGAAGTTAGGTGCTCTAAATAATATACTTCCTGGTCTGTTATTGGGAATTTAGTGTCCATCTAAAAATTGACTTTTTTCCCACTCCAAGAAAGTAATGAGCCTAAATATTAACTCTTGGGGGAGAAAAAGAAAGAGAGAAAAGATTTCCTGCAAAAAATGACTGTTTTTCATTTATACAGAATTGCAAACGGTGCTTTGCAGTAACAAAGTCATCATAACACAGATGCACATAATGGCATGTATTTGTGATATATATAGAAGAAAATAGGTATGTACCATTTCTGTTTGCAAACGCACACAGGTATCCATAAGCAGGAATGATCTTCCCTACAGAGTCATTAACCAAACTGAGATTCCTCTGGTTAGGATTTGCATGTGGCAAGGTAGCAAGGTTATCACTTTTTCTGGTTCCCAGAGCCCAGCTCTGTGGCCATGGCTGTGGCCCTGGCCAGCTCCTGCAGACCGATACTGACTTCCATGTGGCCACAGGGCCGATCTGCAACCGGCACCTTATGGCAAAGCTGCCAATCATTGCCTGCCTGGAGTGCGGCTTGTGTCTACTTTATCTGCAATCTCTTTGAGTATAAATGGATGTTTGCTGGGCTCTAAGACCACACAAATCACCTCAGGCGGAATAATAATTGTACTTGTAACAGCAGTCAAGCTATTTCATGGACATGTTGGGTTGGCAGAAAAGTGAATCAATTTATAAAAGAGTGTGCAGCATTAGATAAAGCCCAAGCCCTGACGGCTTTATCTGATGGGTTCAGTTTGTTTTTCAGAAGTGAGTTGCCCTGAGGCATTTTGCTCAGTTTTATCGAATAGTCACTTTATTTTAAGCAACAACAGAGGCTTAATAGGAAGGGGGAACTTGCTGAAATGTCACCTGTAGCCAGGAATTATCATCTGAGCAAATGTAAACTTTGCATCATGTAAATCTCTATACACGCTGACAATAAGCATTGATCTCCTACGAGCTGTTTCATCCCTATGCTCACACTTAAAACACTGTTGAATTGTCTTAGCTATTTAAATATAATTTTCCTGTAACTGACATGGACAGAGTAAGAAGTTGTATTGTAATCAAAAAGAGAAAATAAATGAGTAGAATTTAGTTCATTCAGTAAAGTTCTTTTGTAATGTAATACATTCTAAGATAATTTCCAGAACAGCAAATTAAACAGACACAGATATAAACTTCTATACATCTTGAAAGTATTATGATCACACAAAATAATTACCACTAGGCGCTAATTTCAGTTACTGCCAGCAAAACCATAATTAAACATTGGAGATGGTAGAAAAAAGAAACGAGAAAGTGAAGGAAATCTCAGGAGTTTTAGTGAATATTTTCTCCAGTTTTTCTTTTCCATGCAAAAAGTAAAAAGTTCAGAGCTAAAGCAAACTTATTTTGCAATTAATTAATCTAGCACAGAAGCAGAGATGCTCAGTCCATTGAACCACTCCACAAATTATGAGGAAAGCTTGCAAGACAAACCACAGCAAGAGCATTCACAGTCTCTTTCATTGCTGTTATTTTCAGATACCCATTTTAATACAACAAACGTATATAAGGAAAAATACTACATAGAGATGGTATTATGGGGAAGATACATTTCAAGAACAAGACCGTGATTTTTCCTGAATGCTTGAATATCAATACTTACAAGATACTCAAAGACAGTATGTTTACCAGCTTTAAGTTAGTAAACTCATCTCTTAAGCCAGAAAAAAATCCAAGCACACAACAAAAATGTCCTGTTAATTATAGATGAAGACCAATATTTCAAACTTTAAACACTGGGACTTGCATCTCAAATCCATATTCACGAATCAGCTTGAAAAAGAATTTACATTAAGAGGCCGCAAAAATTCTAAGTAACTAAATGGGAATTTATAAGTTTTAAGGTTGAAGAAAAATAACGATCAATATTTAGGAAACTAGTTTTTTAGGAGTGGGTACCAAGTATTGTTAAATTCGTCATATTGTTGTTTAGAAAGTTTGAGGTTCCAATGGGCAAATATTCAAAAGGAATAAATTGCTTCTGTTTAGTTCTGGTTTGATCCCTAGGATCCCCAGACATCAGTCAGTGGCAAATCCCTCTGATATGTCTCATTACATATCTTTTCTAAAAACTGTGGGTTTGGTGGAAGAGCTCAGATTTTTATTCGCCCAGCTAGCATTCAAATCTTGTCCATGAGGACCATATTCCCACTTGAGCGAATTAACAAAACGCTTACCACACTTCAGCATTCTATATAACTTTCATCCAAAGATCTAAAAACACTTCAGAAATGAAAGTGAGTTGTGCTTCCTGCTCCTCCCAGACAGTATTACTGCATTCTACAGATACAGAAACTAAGAAAGAGAGCAGATGGAGAGCACATCAGCAATGCCGGCAAAGCAGACAAAATCCTGGCCTCCCCATTCTAAAGATGCAACATTTGTACCCCCAAATATTAGTAAACTTGAAATCTGAGCTTTGCAGTACTCCAGGTGTTATTCCGTGTACTGAAGAATTTTGAGCTGTGCTGTCAGCAGAGACATGCAGGATCTGTACCACAGACACATGCAAGCAGCAGGAAATAGCGTTTTCAGTCAGAGTCACTTCTGTCATTCATAACATGAGCTTGGAATATTTTGTTTTGTTTACTCAATATCATTGTGCACTGGATTGTATTGTTTGCAAAGTGACAGATACATTTTATTTTATTCACAGCCAACCATACATTTATTTTCAGGCATCTTAATAGAACTCCAAAGTACGAAGTTCAGATTCATTACTATATTCAAGAACGTAGAGGATATGGGAGGGTTGGGGTTTTTTTAACTTGTTTTTCCTTTAACACACCATTTATTCAATGAAAACCCAGCTTGGCAACATTTTTTATTTTTCTACAACAAATATGTCAAGTCCCATGAATTATTTAGGATATGCTTTTTGGCTCCCGTGTCACACTTTCTCTCAGTTGCATATGTTGGTTATTCATTAACCGCGAAACACTGCGGCACCTCGCCCTCTCCAAGACCTGCCAGCTACCTCCATCTGGCCCCAAGTCCCCAAGAGAAAGGGAATCTACAGCTGCCCTGTCTGAGCCCTGCATTCAAACGATCCCCAGCATAAGCTCGTTCTTGCTGCAATCTTAAGCTACTGCTATTTGTCATTACATGATTCTTTGCTTTGACATGACTGATGCACAAACATGATGTTAGTATATGTCCTAACATGTAACTGAAAAAGGCAAGAAGTGCCAATATTCAAGGGATCTGCAAATGTGCATGTACTTGTGAACTGACTGTCGTGTGTGTGCGTTCACTAGCGACCTTCTGTCTCTACCAGCTGAAAAGAAGGAAGGGGACTGGACTGTGTTTATGTTTTGTGTAAGTCACAGAATCATAGAATCACCTAGGTTGGAAGGGACCCTTAAGATCGAGTCCAACCATTAACCTAACACTGCCAAAACCACTGCTAAACCATGTCCCTAAGCACCACATCCACCTGTCTTTTAAATACCTCCAGAGATGGAAATTCAGCCACGTAGGTGCTGTTGAATGCAGCACCTTGTCCGTGGTACTCTATGTGCTTGGCCCTGTCTGCATCCCCTGTGTGTGTATCTCTGGGATACATGTTCGGCTTTGCTACTGGTTGAACTGGCAAATGAGAAAGTGACAGCTGCGTCCCTCAGCCTGGGTAGAGGCCCCGGGTCTGTGAGCTGAGGTCCATGCAGGAGGAGCCAGGCAGGAGGGAGTCCTGGGCTGGAGTGGGCAGCCATGCTCTTAACATCACTTAACATGAGGCACAATCATGGGCCAGTCACGGCCTTTGAGAAATTCTCTGTTCATTTACAGCCTCAATGGATTCAGTAGAAATTCTAGTGCTGTAAAGCAAATATCCAGTGTGAATGAGGTCATCAAATTTATCTCAAAACATGTTTGATCCATTAATTGCCTGGATCTAACTCAGTAAGCTGACTGCATTATATATGTATTTGGATGACTAAGTGGCCCTGTTCGTTTGCAGTAGAGCACTGGATTTTGTGATATGCCAGTGCACTTGAGTGGAAAACATATGGAGTCTTCAACTACTGAATAATTAATTCTTTTACTGAATTAAATATGAAAATGGTACAGGTCATATAGAATTTCTTATGCTATTGAATAATATTCTCTTCAAAACCCATCATGTTACTTAACTTCATACCAACATTTATTTTATTTAGTCTCCATTTTTAATATGCAGCACTCTGCAGTATTTTATACTAACAGTCACATAAAAACATCAGATACTGTCAAGTGGGAAGTGAAGGTTTTGACAGCAGACTACTAGGGTGTTGTCAGCTTGGAGGTAGCTTGGGATTGTGGGTTAGGCATCTTAGCTCAATGTCTAAAAATGAAGGCAATAAAATAGTTAATAAGGATATTTAAGTAGTAAAAGCTGATGTCCTGGGGAAAAAATTGTTTAAGCATATGTATCTGTCCATACTTCTCAGCACTAACAATAGCCTCCTACTGCCTGTATACTGAGGAAGGGGAAACATCATTGCGACAACCCTCATCACAACCAAGAGAGCTAGAAAAATGTAGAATTAAAAAAAAAAAAAAAGGAAAAAAAGAAGGAAGTAATTGTCTTTAAGTTTGAGGTCTCTATGCATATCCTCATTAGCCACATACCACAAAAATCACTTTCCCAGAATAATGAAGTCTGACCCGCCCCTTCTCCCTAAGCTTTGCTATGGGAGGAGCTTCTCCATCCATGTATGTGGCGACCTTACCAGCAGTGGGAAGCCCTGCTTCTGTAAGCACCACAACATACTGTGAACAGAACTACCAGGTCTCACAGAAAGTCATTTGCTTCAATGGCTCCTAGCAATCTGGGCCCTGTACTTTCTCCCCCCAACCCTCCTCAGTTACACTTTTTGCCAATATTTGGAATCTCACAGGATAAATTCAGCACCACAGCTGCACCAACCAGGACCAGGACCACTGGTAAGTCTGCTGGAGAAGCTTTAGTTAACAGTACTGTTTGACAGAAAATCTGAGATGAGATAAAAAGTCATCTCTCATCACTGGGAATATTAAGGTGACTAATGCCAAAACATAATAAAAATGCTCAGATTTGAAAATACAACACGGATGGTTATAGTTCTGTAATTGCAAAATTTAGGATCTGTACAATAGCATGGTTTCATTTGTGAGAAACACTCATGCAACATTTGCATTGAGGCAGAGATATAAAACATCTGGATAGAATCTGTTACAGGCAGGAAGTGAAAAATACCTTTACAGAACTTAAAAACTCATCTCTCTATTAAAAGCTGAACATTGTATCTTGAAGTTTGGAACTTCTAACATTAATTTCTGAACTTGCTGGGTCTACTCATGGAAGTATTAGAGTAAAATAAACCAGACACAGATAATCATATTGGAGGGAGAGAACAAAGAGTTTACCCACTGCTGAGGTCCACAAGATAACATCACACACCATAGAGCTATACCTATCCCTGCTGTAAATTCTCTTCAAGCACTTGCTATTTTCTTCCAATTCATCTACCCATACTTCAACTGTCAGGTTCAAGCTTTTTGCCATGATGGAGACTTAAACAACTATTATAGTTGTTTATATAAATAACAAACAACACAGCAGCATATATTTGATGGAATGAATACTGTTTTGCCTTATGATCAAAACCACTTTGTCTTTAAAAACAAACAAAATATCTGGAAAACAAAACAAATGATGTTTAAGTGATCTTTAAAGGGCGAATGTTGTGCTTTAACAAAAAAACAACAATCCAACCAACCCTGCTACAATTTTTACAATTAAACTGAAAACAACACAAATGTTAGCAATAAAATCCATTCAGTTCAGGCTCTCTCTGCTTGAAGTTGAGAATTCGCCAAGTCATATAAAAAATTTGCATTTCAAAATGAAACATGAAATCCCTCTCTACCTGTTTGAAATTAAAAGAAATCCCAACGGAGCTTGCGAAATATATACCCATTGTTTAATGACCTTCTAATACTAGTGAAAGAACATCCAAGAACATTGCAGATAATTCTGGTCTAATCAGGTTAATGACGGAAGCCAAGGCCAGGACTACAGCAAGCTGTTCATTAGCATTTGATATTTCTGGCAAATAAACTCACTGCTGTTCATCCATTAAGTTCACATCCAACAAATAATAACAACTGCTACTGACATTCAGTACAGAATATTCTGCTCCCATATAGAATCCCGCTGCTGTAAAGAAGTCCCCATTGGCTTGAAAGAGGAAGCCGAGTTTCTTTCGATGGCTTCTGTTAAACCAGCACAGCAGTAAAGCTCCAGCTGAGAAGGGTAAAAGCTGATCGCAGTTTTTTACTTTTTCTCAGGGTGTAAGGAAGAAATTGGGAATATTTTATTCTTCACTGAATTGTAGGACAGGGAAAAACAAAAAAGAACCACATATTATTAGATTCTTAGCCTTCATACTGAGATCATGGTTCAGCAATCACGTTCTGAACATGACATTATTTTTCATGAGTACTGTTCAATCCGCCATGTGCAAGATCTCACATTTCTGCTGGTCTTTAAGTCACAGTTTTATGTCTCTCTTGCAATCAGCATGCACTGGTGAGCTAAATGGACATAATCAAGCTTGCTAGAGCTGATCACTGACCAGCTTTAAAAGGCCCATAAGAGAAGTTTTCTCCAGCTGGATAGTTGATAAAGCTATCTCAGCAAAAATAGTATATATGAGCACTCAATTTCTAGCCATTCACCTAGAGAGTATAGGGATATGAAAGATTTGCTGAGGTCAGACTAAGATGTGTATAAAACCAATAGCTTGTTTGGCCAGAAGACATTATTCCCCTGTTTGCTAAAGGAGTTCCTGCTCTACAGGCCAGCAGCCCTCATTAATTTGGACCTGTGAAATGTCTCAGATTCCTTCAGAGTCCAAATTCCCTCTGCACCCAGTAGCGTCCTGAATGACATCCGTCACTGACAGCCTTGAGGACCTGTTCAGGCAACTCTTGATTCCTCAGGCAGTGATGGATTCTTCCCCTTGCATGGGGAGGTCAATGTGGAGACAGAATTACTCTCTTAACTCCACCTGAGGACACTGCCCAGAAAAGCTATCTGAAGGACTGCCTTTTCCCCCTTGGAATTACTCCCCACTGTAGCAGTCATTCTACTGATCTGTCCTCACACATTTTTCTGCTATCTTGAAAAATATAGTGGAGGTAAGCACATACACACATTCAGAATTTCAGATAAAGTGATATTTCCAAGGAGAATCTTAAATATTACTCCAGAGTCTGCTTATTTTGTCAGAAGAACCTGGATTCCTATGTCCAACCAAGATGCAGGCTGGACATGGATTTCAGCTAAGCATGTCAAGCAATATCTGAAGTTCAGTGGAAGTCAACAAGACTCAGGCAAAAGATCAAGACTTTCACTTCATCTAGATTATTAGCAAAAACTATAAAAACAACCAAAAGACAAAGACAACAGCCAGCCAACAGTAGGTATCAAAAAGCAACAGCTGCTGTGGTAGGAAAGGAATTCATTTCCCCACAGCTGGTTTCTCAGTATTTTCCTTTGGTCCTCGCCAAAGATACAGGATCTCTATCTGGAAGCCTCAGTGTTCCTAGAGATGATCAATGACTAGAGGATGGGATACAATCTTCTCATTCTGCTAATCTAGTCTACTTACAAATCAATGAAATGTTCCATCTGTCTCTTGCAATTGCCTTGTAAACTGGTTGACAATTATTAACTCAAGCTAGTCTACCAAAGCAGGCGTTCAACTTTTTGCTCTTTGGTTTCAGAGTTTCAGAGTGATCAATATAAAGTCTGCATGACATGGACGACGCGCAGGGAAGCACTTTGCAGAGAGAGTCATTAGGTTCCCCTAGAGGGCTACATTGAAACCGCTTTGTGATCCAAGCTACTAACCTCTCTGGCACTAAAGTCTACCTTGGTATCGCTGCTATGCTCATTCCTTCTGTTGCCACTTTGTCAAGGAAAACAAAGTGTAGTCCTTTAAAAAGCATGAGTACATCCAATGGTTGAGAACTCAGAAAAAAAATTAAAACAAGAGATATCCTTATAATAATTTTGGAATGTTATTTTTCATAATTTTGGAATTGTCAATACTACATAAATATACTGCCTTTACACACTTCTTCCAGCATTGCCATTGTATTCAATGGACACAAAACTGAAGTCTCTTTGATAGGAAGCAAACCAAAGGTTTGCCAACTGAAACAGAAGAAGTAAAAGGCTGGGGATAAATACTCTGATA
The DNA here is from genome assembly GCA_008921705.1 of Burhinus oedicnemus. Classification (NCBI taxonomy): domain Eukaryota; kingdom Metazoa; phylum Chordata; class Aves; order Charadriiformes; family Burhinidae; genus Burhinus; species Burhinus oedicnemus. The sequence goes on from VFFE01007220.1 coordinate 42,458, forward strand.
AGGTTTTATAGTCTATTTCTGCAACTGCACTATATAATTTTAACTAGCTGAGGAGACACCTTCACTTTTCTTACTGACAGTTACCCATCTGTATAGTCTTATAGTTTCCTTTGAGGATTCCTGAATAGTCATTACTATACACTTTAAATGGTTACAAATACGGACTCTCCAAAACTGCAATGATTATGCAGCCAACACACCACAGGCGCATAACACAAGCAGGTGAAAATGTGGTAGTGAGGGCAGACCTGACAGTTAAGTACATTTAGCACATTGGTTTGTTACATATTTTAATGGGGGGGGGATTGTCATCTCATTAACAAGCTGAATAAAACTTAAATGAAATTAAACTCATATAGATGCCACTAAAAAAAATTAAAAAAAAAATAATGGAACAGCCAGCAATACACAACACTGACCAAGAATCTAACAGAAGATAAAACACCATAGCAGCTCTGACTTTCTCCATGACAGTCGGAAAAAGATTAGGAAGTATTTCATAGCTGCTTATACCATGCTTAGGAGATGCATGCTTAGAGATACTGCAAAGGTCAGCTGATAGTTACAGCTCCAGCTCTCAGCCAGGTAAGACCAACCTCCAGGCTGCTCTAAATTCAACAGTCTGACTTTGATCCTCACGGAAATATGGTCTAGCCGTCTCCCGTTTCCACTCCAAACTGATTGATAGATGTACTTCAGCAATTGCTGAGATATGAAAAAAATTATTAATCTATCTAGAAGAGCCCATCAAGGGGTTTTTATGTGTCAACATTTCCTGATTTGAAGACAACTTAAAGGATAAATAATTTGTCTCACTATGTTTTTAATTACTCAGTCTAGACAAGCTTAGCTGCAATTTATTTCAGCTGAGGTGAGCGAGATTATCAACAGTATACATTGAGTCAAGTCTATATTCCCCTTGTCTTCTCTCCAAACACAATGGAGATAAGTTTTCTTCTGCTTAAGGTCCTCCTTACTTGCAATGACAGAGCTTATCATCCCCCAACAGCTTCTTCTAACCAAGTCCCAGCAGGTTTCTAAAACCCCTGAGGGTTAAGAGCTCAGTCCCTGTGGGGCTCCATTTCCAATGTTTCCAGGTTTGTCACCACGTCTGCACCTTGATGAAGGACGTGTCTCAGAATTTAACAATCAGAAATTGCCTGTAGCTCTGAAAGACTGCTACGGTTACCCGCGGCAAACTACTCAGTGCAGGTGGAAATGAAGCAGCACAGAAAGCGAAGTGTAGCAAGGCAGAAAGCAGAAACTGAGGGAGCTGGTGATGAAATCAGGTGAGAGTAGCAAGGCACAAGATCATGAGCCATTGCCATTTTAGAATGAGAGGAAGGAATGGTACTGGATTGTAGATTAACTGGTAGCAGTAAATAAAATAAGGTAGAAAAAGCAGATGGAAGTAGCAACATAGTTTTGTACATTATAAGACGTTCATTACAAGACTGCCTGCAGCAGAGGCTGAAACCTCATTACTCATATGTACTTCTCTGCACAGAATGTGTGACATTTACAGTTATGATTAGTTTATAGACCAGCTGAAGCTTGGACCAATGCCTGTTTTTGTTCTTTCAGAAGCATTTGAACCATCTTCAGGGTAAACAGATATGACTAAAATAAAACATAATGTAGAGTGGCTAAGAAGTAGCCTAAAGAGCAAAGCCAGCAAGAATGGGATCTAAAGATAGAAAAACATTAAGAAATTATGAGGTGAAAGCAGACTGATAGCAAATACTGCAGGTGTATGGTACACATTCATATCCAGTGGGGCAGCTAATGAAATAACCCATACAAATGAGACTGCCCTTTAAAAACAAAAATTACTGCCTAATATCAGTTGAATCATTCCTCCTCCAGTTGGAAGTTTAAGCAGTACTGAAGCTTACATAGATAATAAGGTTTTTTCTCTTATTGTGGATGTTATGCATTAGCCATGAAGAAAATGGGAAATAACAGGCCACGTTGAGCCCTAATCAGAATTTTAGTATTAGGGAAAAAAAACGTATTTTTTTTAATAACATTTTCTTAATGTAGCTCAAAGCACTTGTTCAGTGAAGGTTGGCTCTGAATCAGGGCAGAATCTTAGTTGCTAGTAGCATTTTAGGATGCTTCTCACACCAAACAACACATACATGAGCTGGCTGAGGGTTTCTCACTTGCAAAGGAAAAGAAAAATCAATCTTGCAACTGTGGCAGGGAGTGCATGCCAAGGAAGGGGAGATGGAAAGGTAGCCGAGTAGAAGGACCAAAAGGGATCAGCTGGCTCCTCATGAGAGGAGTGAGGCAAACCTAAAAAGAGCAGAGAGTGATGAGTTTTGAGCAGGATGAATACTGGTCTCTCCCTCTTTCCCCTTTCCTACCTATCCCAGCTTGTCTTCTATTTTGGGATCTCTTGACTACCTAGGGGATAAAACTGCATTTCAATACTGCTAAATCAGGCTTTCTGCTTACTTCTTTCCTTCAGCGTTCTCTACTCTTCTGTACCCTACTGTGCAAGAAGAAACCAAGTGGATAGCCAGTCCCTGCCTTAACAATGCAAAAGGGAGATACACCAAAAGTGGAGGCAGAGATTAGCAACTAAAGAAAATCTCAGAGAAGGGCTTTCTACTCTTCTTTCAAAGGAAGCGGAAACAGACTGTTGCTGCTGGAAGAACCTGACCCTTGTAGCACAGGTAATCTTTTTTTTTTTTTTTATTGCTGATTTAGTGGGCTGAAGCAACTTACTGTGAGGCAACATGAGTGCCAGAGCTGGCACTGTGAGTGGGATGATACTAAAATCAGGAATGAGCCTAACTACCCCTCTCAGCAGCAGTGAGTTGTTGGATCAGCTCATCATAATGGATCATATGCTGTCTAGCTGCACCTTAAAATTCCCTATCATTGCAGGCTTCTCCCTTTCCAAAGCTGGTAAAAGTGCAGATATGATCACAGAAAGCTAACACTACTTGGGCGAGAGCTGTCTGTGCTGAAAATGAGCTCTTTTTTGACTTTCTGATTCAATGCATTCAGCTCTTGACTGACTACTTTTAAGAGCAATTGTCCCAATGATTATTAACTAGAACTTCCCCTAAGTCTCAGTGAGGAGTTAATTACTTTCTGTCTAAAAAAATTAGTGTCATGCTATGTTAGAGTCTTACCAACCCAACGCAGAGCCCAGCGTGTCATGTGAAAACCGGCATCGATTTAGCAGGTTTTGAAAGACACTCTCTGAATGACCCCAGGTTATCTGAGTTCACATTTTATTTTTCCAGATTTATGGCTGACCATTATTCCCATGCTTTGTATTATATCAGCATGGGGCAAAAATGGATAGGTTTTTACTTTCTTTCTTGTATTTTCCTTGGAATGCTTCATACAGCAAATCTTGTGTGATGTTTAGAAAGTCAACTGACGTACGTAGACCTTAACAATCTGAGGAATATCAAATTGTTGGAAACTGGAGTGCAAAACAAAAAGAAGAAAACTACTTGGGAAGAGATGAACACAGAGGAAAATACATAATTCACAGAGCTATACATCGAATGATTTTAGCATATGTGTGCACATTTATGCTACTTCCCACAGAAAATGCTACAGGATTTTTCCACAGCTCTGCTAAATGAAGACAGACTTTTCTACAGGTGAATACTTGTTAAGAGTTAGGGAGTTTTAAACAATTATCTACCCTATTAAAACAGGTAACCCATGCTTCATGCAATCCTGACAGCCCTTAAGAGAACCATTAAAACGTTTGTTATCTTTTTAGGTTGAACTTGGTTTGTTTATATGGGATACATTTTGGATTTAGATACAGTAAAAGAACAAATAATCTAAAATGTTTGAGAAAAAGTAAATCAGTGTTTGCGTATAACAACAAAAGTAGACTTGAAAGAATTGACAAAAATGGGACACTGAAAACAAAATTGAACTGCAAAGTCTACTGCAGGAAGCTACTGCAGACAAAACTTCAGATTCAAAACTGTTACGAATATATTTTTGGAAGGAAGACTGAAACTTGATTAAACCCTGAAGCACAATCTCTGGCGAGATCAGGATTAGACATGTGAAGATGTGCCATAGTACATCTGCCTGCCCTTCTAAAGAATCTGGTTTTGGCCACTTCTAGAGACAGAATATTGGACTACCTGATTTTATCCAGGATGAAATTTCTGTGTTCCTATCAATTTCTTAACTAAACCAGAGTATGTTTCCAACTTTTTGTTGAGGGCAAATCTTTATGATATTATTTACTTACTCCCCCGCCTACCACCACCTTCAAGGTTTAAACATTATTTAAAAAACAATTGGTACATGCTTATTTTTACCAGGAAGCTATTTTAAACTCAGCTAAATTTGATTCCTGCCAAATATTTCTTATTTTATTCATTGAACTCAATGGGTTTGAACTGTGCTGGAGCCTCATGCAGGATTTTAATCTGCAGCTCTTCAGGAGTTTCTGATGGTCATTAATGCAACTAAAAAATGATTATACTTTCCTTATATTACATGGTTGATGTATTCAATCTCTAAGTTTTCAGAAATAAAGGAACAAAAAATCTCAAAACATACTGGAATAAGTAATGATACGACATCTCTGTAGAAAATGTTGTTACTATATTGAAGAAAGTTCCCAGTATTGAGCACCAGCCTCTGCACAGAACAGGTATTGTCTCAGCCATATCTAGTTACTCATTTTGGTTCAGCCTATTCAGTTTAAATCCCAGAATAATTAACTGAGCCAGTTAGATCAGCCAATCCATTATCTCTAAAGATAAAGAGATAGGGCTTTAGAAGGAGCATTTGTTTAGGCCTGTAAATGGAGTCACTGGGTGTCACTGACTCAGCCCTGAAGAATGAAAGAAACCAAGGTTTGCCACTTTGCCTCTTCTGTTTTAACCTCAAAAATTCTAATTTTCCCTTTGCAACTATTGGTGTACCTGAATTGCCCTAGTATTTGTGAACATATTGATGAAGAAATTACACTGCTTTCATGGCTCAGAATAACAATGCATCTCAGATGTGGTAAATATTTTGCATAACATCAAGAATTTCTGCCTCTTTAGCCTCTGTTTCCTGCATACTCCTCTTCCAGTTTTCTTTATGTTCCCAGTTTCAGCAGCTACAAAGTCCCACAGATCAAGTTGTTTCTGACTTTTAGAATTTTATTTGAAGTCTTATATTTTCTTTCCTGAAATCCACATGTAAATAAACTACATCAGGTTCTATGTCTTCTTTAAAGACAGATAAGCAAACAATGTCCCAGCCCTTACGATCTAAAAGATGCACCTTAAAATCTATTTAAAAAAACCAAACAAACCAGAAAACAAAGGAAAAAGCAACTAACCCTAAATCTAATCTTGCTGTTTATAAGACAGTCTAATTATGTTTCAAAATCTGGCTCTTGAGCAACTTGAGCAACACAGGCTGTAATACTGTGAAAGCCATCCTGATCTTTCTACTTCTATTTGATTATTTCCCAAGACCTCTGTTTCAGTCATTCCCAGCAGATGTTTACGAGAAAAATAAAGACAATATCTTCTGGCATCAACGTCAACCTATGCTACCTGTTCTCTGCTGCACATGCTCTCTTCCAGTGTAATTATTCCATCCCACTTAACTACTGAACAGTGTTTCTCACTGTGGAGCACAGATTTTAAAATCAGGTTTGGAAGTTCTTACATATAGCTTTTCTTTGCCTATTGGTTACTTAAAATGAAAATCACTACACTGCCACAATTAGAAGGAAGGGTTTGATTGACACTAAATCAAGTTGTCTTTTTCAAGCCAGACTAAAACAAGTAGGCCCGAGCAATACTACACTGATATCATAACATGCCACTGTCATACAAAACCTGACAATTTACAGGCTTTGAGGGAAAAAAACCACACTACTTTATGGTAAGTTCACTATTTCATTAATCTTTTCTCATAGTCATACTATGATAGCTGTAACTATTGTAATGCAAGAATACTGCAGAATTACTAGGTGTGTTTTGTATTATTCTGGTGCCCAGACATATTTCTCAGTGATCTACAAGCCCAGAACAAAAATGAATCCTTACTTTCAAAAATTTTACAATCCTGGTTTAATGTTAGTGGATTAGTGAATACAGAATCATCTGCTATGTAGTGTTAGGCTCTAGGACTAGAGAGGAAACCATTCAGATTAGCATGGGCCAATGGTCTCGGTTTACTGGCAGTTTAATATTTGCCAAATATTTCTGAGGGCAGACGGAAGTTTAAAGAATGGTTTGCAGAACTTTTTGGAAAGCGCCTCCCAGATATGGACTCCCAGTGAGACAGAGCCCAAAAGCACTTACAAAGTTTTCAGTCAAATTGGCAAAGAAGGGATGATCAGATTAAAGAATAAAATTCTCTGGTGTGAACAAATGAGAAGAAGTTGGACAGGGTGACAGCCTTGAAATTGAGGACGAGTGCTTTCTCTTTGATGCAATGGAAAATCAGTGGAGAGATACAAAAATTGAATGATGAGCTAGAAAAATGATTCTGTCTGCAATCTTCTGTACGGATATGTAGGGCATAAGATCGCATTTCCACAGGCAAGAGAAAAGGAATATGCAGTAACTAAGATGTGACCTGATGAATCTACACAACAATTTTAGCTGTGTGAACAGACTGAAAAGGTACTGACTTAGAGCTGCAGGGCAGAATGAGACAGCATAATCAAGACATAGGGAGGATGTGAGGATCTGCAGAGATACCTAAAGACAATGACTGGGTTTTTTTGAACTACAAAGACTGAGCATCCTGCTTTAAACTGAATGAGTCTTAAAAAGAAAAAATAAAAACATATTAAGGAGGAAACTGAAATAGGGTACTAGATCATAAAACACATTAGATCTCAAATGGGATTGTTTGGTTCTGTCTTGGCATTGACAATGCTGGCTTGACTTTCGTTCATATATTCATTCATCAGTATTTGAAGTCATTCATGTGTACAAATAGAAACTTCTCTCTTCCTCCTCAAAAAAGATCCAAGAAGATTTAATATAAACATAAATTATTTTTTAAAATAACAAATCATGTTTAGTATATGCTGATGACTTGCTCCTTCTTTTATACATATGCTTTTGCTATGACAAGACCATGTTTTTTAATTCATTTGACAGTGTGATTCAATGTAATCCAATCCAGGTATATCAAGAGAACGGTGTATAACGCAGAAAAGTGCTAAACCAGAACTCCTCTGAAAAGGCATTTGGTGTGATGGTGAAACTTCAGGAAACTGAATCAGAAATCTGAAGCAGGAAACAGAAATCTAAAACAGTGCTACAAATCCCAGTGGGACAGCTATTTGTAGATGTGAAGTATTCCCACTGCAAATCTTGGTATTCATGTACTATATAAAACCAAGTGTTCTTCTCGGAACAAATGGAGGAGAAAAAAGAATCTTAGATTGTCCTGAAACATTAGAGCATTGTTGTTCATTCTCATGTAGTTTAAATTCTCAGAGCATTCCTATTTTGAACCTCTATTTTTAAGGATACTACCATCAGGCTTTCCTATGCAAGTTTAGTTGCAATTTGGCATGCAAGATATAAGCCCAGAAGTGAAATTATTTTAGTTAATTGAAGGGGAGAATGTAATCAGTCAGATTCTTTTCCTAATTAAAAACTGCAAAAAAAAAAATTAATTCCAAATGCTTTCTTGCACAAAATAGCTCCAAATCAGATAGGGATTTAGGATGCATAATTCAAGCTTGAATACAGAGCTGAAATCCTCTCCAGAAAATTCCAGGGTATTTGCATCCAGATTTTGGACTGGGAACAGTTTCTGTTCAGTCCTTTTAAAAGATGCAGAACAAAACAGTTATACATACTATAAATATGTTTTGGGCCCTTTAGGGAATTTGAAATTACAGTTTGAGTTAAAGACTTAGGGGCTTGGTTTGGATTTGAAAGACCCACAAAACTATGAACACATCAATGTATAACTACTTCACTCACATAACAGACATAGAGACTGTAAGTATAAAGCAGAGCTTTGAGAGGTAAAATAGTTTAGACAAATGCTTCATGATGTTTTTCACTAGGAAGTTTTCCTTTGTCTAATTTAAATCTTCCTTACTGTATTTTAAGGTCATGTTCGCTTATTTTACCCATCTTAGACAGGGACAATATGTTCCCTACCTCTTTACATACTGGAAAACATTTTCACATCACCCCCTTGATACTAAACATTCCCATTTCCTTTCTTCCTTCCCCTCCTGAAGGTTATGCTGATTTCCTTTTCAGTTTGTCCAGCCAATTTTTATTTCTCTACAGTGCAGTGCCCAGACTTGGACAAAATAGACGCTCTTTCCCAATGTCTAGTACAACAGAGAATGATTTCATGAATTTTGCAAGCTGCATATATCATGGGTCTGGGCACTGCATATATAACATTATTGTCATATATTGTGTGGGTCCTTATTCTCCTGTGACAATGTCACTCATAATTTATATGTAATTTCCTATAATCGCCAGGTCTTTTTCTGAAGGACTTGCAATACTACCTCATTTTGTGAATGTGCAGCTTTTTCTTATCAAAATGTAGTAGATTGTTTTGCAATGAGGACAGATGCAATATATTTTTAAGCAAGATCTTGAATTTGTAATTTTGAATTCTTCTACTGTTTTTTTGGCATATTATCAGCTCCTTTCCCACTGCTGTCATCTGCAACCTTAATATGCATTTATAAAAATATTGAATATCACCAAAACTCACAATAGAGTATTTTAGAGCCCTGTCAAAGCAGAAGAATGAACTGAGCAATGAATAACTGAAAAATTCTAAAAACTTCCCTTACCCACTTGAGAGCTAGACCCTGTACCCCAAGGTTATGAGGATGTTGCCAGAGTGCCAGAACGAAAGTCCAGCTAAAATCCTTCTGCTGGTGCTTTATCCAAATAGCCTGCTACAACAACAGACAAAATTAGATTAGTTGTACATAATTCGCTCTTTACAGATCTATGCTGGCTATTACACATCTCTGTTGTTTTCTAAAGAGTTTGAAAATAGGCCAAGACTTTCAGTACTTTTACAGAAATTGAAGTTAAGCTGGCTGGTCTACAATTTTCCTCTCCCCACACTTTGTTTTTTTGAACTGACAAATCTTTTCTAACCTTCCCATGTATAACTTACACTCTACACATTCTCAAAGAGTAGGTGTTCATCTACAAAGTTTAATGGGTCCAACTGACTGAAAAAACCCCAAACAACAAATAAAACCAAACAAAAACAGTGAATCTTCTGTGGAGCTCTTTTGTTAATGCTATTACAGGGTTAGCTTGTTCTTCTGAATCTGCCCATAGCAATAGATTATGATCTCTTAAACTGATTTCCTTTCAGCTTATTGTTGGTCAAGAAGTGCCAACTTCATCGTCTGGATTTACTTTACTTAACAGCATGGTGGATGTAAGCAGACCAGTATGAGGACATCCTCCCAGAAATTTCCTGGTTGTCTATCCCTGAAGAAAGCAGGACATTGTTTACTATTACTTGCTTTGTGGCAGATTTTGAATGTCCCTAATACCAACAGAAGTGCTTGATGCTGTATTACCATACATTTGAAGCAAGATACAGCAGATATCCCTTGTAGGTTTTTTGATTTATTTGTTTTAAAAGATGATGGTTAATACTAGTTTGTTTTGATAAAGTTATAGGCTGACACAGTCTTTACAAGACTTTCAACTGATATTTCTTTTCTTCCAATCTTTCCACCATCATTTTCAACTATACTAGTTTCTGGAGATGCCTACAAGGCTTCCATAAGTAGGTAGCCTAAGGTTTTTATTTTCATTACTGCAGTACTTTTAAAGGTTACCATTTCATAGTTAGGTAGTAGCTGTCACCTGAAGATCTGTCCAAGTGGCAGTGTTTCCTCATAACTAAAGCGCCACTGAGAGCTCTGCTTTTGAGACAGGCAAAACTATTCTGGCCATGAAATAGTATTCCTAAGCAAGCTAAGGTAACAAACTTCGGTCAATGCACTTATGTACCTATGGCACTCCAATTGCTTTCCTACTTCACTCCAAACTAGGTTTGATGGTATCATATTAGCAATCTTTCCCTAGATTATCCAGAATCTGTATGAAGAATATTGACTCAAAATATGACCTAGCAAAGCTTGAAAGGAGCAGTAACTAAAAGTCCAGCTTGTTATTCACCCTGTTACCTCTGAGATGGAAGCTCTGAGTAGAGTCTATCCTGTGAAGCCTGTTAATTAAATAATGAACTAGATACAGTTCTCCAGCAAGATACAAATCTGACAATCCCAGAATACAAGAAACGTTGAATGGAAAACATTCAATCTTGAATGTATGAACACTGAATTTTTTTGAATTCTGAAGAAAGTCCAGCAGAGTGACCTGCAAAGAACCAGTTACTGCTTGAATCGCAACCTTTGGAAGCATCTGCTGAGGTTAAGAAATCTCTTCGTTTTGAACACTCAGATGGATAAAGAATATGTGCTTCAGCATTATAGGACCCCTTCGATACAGCCCTGAACAACAGTGTTCCAGGGGAAAGTCCATCTCCTTGGAAAATTACCTCTGTAATTCCGTACCAAGTAAGTCCTAAGGAAGAGTAGCAGCTAGAGATCAAGTTCTGAATTAGTGTGATATGTTTGAGTGTGGCTTTTCTTTCTGCTTTGCAAAGTAAAATTTTACCTGATGCTTTGCCCTTAAAGCTATTTGGAGTTTGAAGTCTTAAGCAGTTTGTGACTAAGGAAGTGTACCATCTTATTAGAATAAATTGCTTTCTCGCTGTTGAAAATGAATTGTAGGGTCACCACAGACTGAGAAATTTAACCATTTGAGATCAGGGAGAAAGAGAAGGATATGGTTTGAGCTGGCTTTCAATTAAATCATACATTGATACGTTAAGTAAATTCAATAGTTCATTAACTTAAAAAAACCCTCCAGGCCTTTCCTAAAACTCTGATTTGCTTCTAGCTGAGGTAGAGGATTTTATTATATTTTCAAACCCAGAAGATCCAGGCACATTTTTCATTCACTCAGGATTTTACAGATAAATAATATAACATCCCTGACAGGTTATAATGAATTGCTGTTGAAGGTACATACACACTATGAGGTGATAACACTGTAGTGACTGAAGTGCAAGGCAGGTTGTGTTCTAAACACGTAGATCATGAATGAGTATTAGCATAGGATATTTTTTCCAGTACAGGCAACAATCCAACAACTTTAAAAATCAGAGATTTTATAATATAGTCTTTTGTTCTATAGCCCTTTGTGCCTCCTCAGAAGGTCCCTTTCAGGTTTGTGTGTCAACTTGACCTTTAGAAGAAAAAAATTAAAAATAATTAGTTCTGTGATTGGTATGAAAATCTTATGTCCTCCCACAGTTGCCATGTTAAGTTTGTAATAAGATTAAAATACTGTTGAGGACTTGTAAAATTACTTCTTTCGGTGTTGCAGAGAGGAAAAGATAGAAGCCATCATAGTGACTGTGTCCAGCAGTTGATTCAGTCCCATATCAAGAGGAACCTGGAGCCAGGCAGATGCAAAATAATTTTTCCCGAACATAAATAGTCTTCTGTTCTCTAGCCCTGAGGCATAAAGCTTAATTTTCCTTCCAGAATACCTTCCATTGATTCCGATGACACACAATTTAGATGGGATGAATTCATAGGCCTAATCTAGAATTCTCAAATTAAAGAAAATCTCCCCAGTGGGCCTTCAGTCAAATTCTGCAGATGCATAATAAAAAAGTTAGTTTGAATAAAACTGTCAAGCTTATGTAGTATGTAGCTTGCTGTCTTCAGAAATCACAGGCTGTCCCCTGGTGTGTTCTGAGGAGATGGAAGAGACTCTTCGTTTCTGCTTGCACTGAGGCACCATTCCACAAAACCTTGCTTGGGAGATGAAGTACAGCCACAGGTCCTTTTGAAGTGGGACCTCAGCAGCTTCTTGAACATGACGAGAGCAGCTCTGGCCCTCCCTTTTTTTGACCTTCCTCAAATATGTTCTTACATTCTTTGAAAGGAGAAGCTCATTAGAACAGATTCATTCACCACATCGAATAATGCAAAGTGAGGGTTTTTTCTTTTTTGTACCCCCCCCCCCTTTTTTTTCCAAAGGGAGACATTATTTAGCTCCATAACTCAAAATCACTGTAGTAATAAGCATATTAAATATCTTGCCTAATTATATTGTAGCTGTTTTGTGAAGAATTCTGTTCTTTTCTTCAGTCTTGTATTTTTTCTCTCTCATCCATGAAGTACATTTATGAATTATGCATGCAAAAATAATTAAGAGTAACAATTGGTGAATGTTATTCCAGTGACATTGCTCTGTCTTTCAGCATCTTGCACAATTCTAACTGTACCAAGTTTATGCAAGTAGCAAAGGTTCTCTTATAAAATCATAACTACTCTGTCTAAAGTTTCTTAGCAGCCAACAGCACTGTGTGGGAGACTATCTGATACCTGCTTATTTCTAAGTGATTAACAGACTATCTTCTGAACTGAAGAAATAACCAGTATATAATTGAGTTAAATTCTAGTGAAGGTGGTGAAGGTGAGTGTTAGAAAAAAGCACTGCTTAAGTTTTAAATATTTGATCAATATATCACAAATTGTTAGCCTGGATTATAAACTCTCCTAACATAAATTGTATTATTCACAGTCCTTCTATTTGATACAGTTAGAAGATAGTCGTATTTTGTGTATTCTGAGTACACTGTATTTGTCTTTTGTCCTCTTTTGAAAGAAATTTATTTACTTAGAGCCCAAGAAAATAGTTTTACCCCCAGCTGATCTGAGATCAACCTGCTGAAGTTTATCAGAAATTATTCTGAAAATGTCAGATCTGAATTAGTCTTCCAAGCACTCTTACAGTTCAACTGTAATCAGATCTATCAGATCAGATCTTCCTTTTATTATTGGAAGGTTGAGATCTTCCAAAGGAATCACTCCAAACAAAGGCACAAACCCCATGAACACTTTCTGTCAGCAAGCATGCGTCATTCACTAATACTCACCACTTATACAAGATAGACCACTAAGATAAACAGCTTGGTTTTCCACTCTATGTATGAATGAGTTCTAATATCTTGCCCTTATTTCCTCTTATTTTTAATATAAAGTGATGTTTTTTATTATATAAATACAAAGTGTTATTTTAGCCACTTTATAAAATAAATCTATTTGCTTGTGACAAATATGATGGACAAAACCTGAAAATGTTTTAATCTTGTGCATGAAAGGGTTGCTAACATAGTGAATAAACTTCAGATTTGACTTCTGAAAAACAGTCTGCGTATATGCCCTACTTAGGTCTATGGGAGTAACAACTCAGGGCAGAACTGAAATCTTGTTTTGGACATAACAGAAAACACTGACCCAAACAAGGTTGGGCTGAGAGGTCTATACCGAAATACAGTCTTAGAAATAATCCAAGACATCAAAACACACTGTCTTCGATGGTGTAATATGAGGGGATCCATGTTAATCAGATATGTATAAATCACAAGTCACCTTAAATCAATGCAGAAATTGCAAATTGTCAGAATTTAATGGCTACATGATATTTTGTTTCATCATTGCATTAATCCAGCACTTCATTACCTGTGCTTTTTTGCCTTACTCTTTCAAGCTTGACTTTTATGATTCTCAATTTGACTCATAAGGCCTTAAATAGAAATACAGAATCTCTACCACACCCCACAAAATACATACATTCTTTATAGTATATTGCCATTGCTCTGATCAATAGTGGTTCAATAGTGAAACTGAAGATAAAATGCCATTAATTAAGAGTCCAGATCATACTTTCTTCCCTAGTTCCTTTATGGTCTTCATAAATTCAGGATGTGTCACAGATTTGTTTTCCTCAGGCAGTTCCACTTTCTATTAAGATTCTGCTCTAAAAGATGGTTTAAGAAAGCATGGAAGTATAGGAGAAAAGTAAGTAGTGTGACTTATGGGTGTAAATGGACAGCTAGAATATATTAGCTAGTTCTGTGCTGTGTTGTAATCAGTCTATTGACTCCAACTACAAGGCAATCTATTCAAATTAACCAAACATTTATGAAAACATGTCCTAATTTATTAAGATTTTGAAAGAGTTTCTGAAAAAAAGCTTAGCATAAAGTTTGGAAGGAGGTCACTTCAGAAGAGCCCTGGGTGGAAAGAGTCTCTGATGAAATAATTGTCAATGTAGTTTATTCTGTTATGTTTATTTCACTAGATAACAACCCTTATTTTATTAGATACATGTCTCTTTTTTTATTTCCTTTTTTTCCTGCTTTCCACATTCATTTTGTGCCACTGACATCCACTAGAAGTACTCAATAGTGAGAATAAGACAAGCAACTTTGAACCTGACCCCCCTTGAATCCTCTCACCACTTCTTAACTTGAATGGGTTAATTGATTTTTCCTTCCGTGCTGATGGCAGATTTACATTTCCTCACTTTCAGTTTCCTGCTACACCTAACATCATTCTTGTATCATTCTGCTTTGCTCAAAAGAATTACCTATCTAGAAATGTTTAAGGATGGAAGAAAACCAGTCTTTCTATCTCTCCCTTCAATTTCAACACAGGTTGTTTTATAGTGCTTCAATGCCTTTATATAAAATGTACTGAACAAAAATGAAAATGACATTATGTGACTTGAGGGTTACTGGAAAACTAGATCAAAAGTGAAGACAATTACTTGTAAATGGTCTTCATATAAGCATACACACACATATATAAAAATAATCTAGAATTAACAATTTATACCATCTCCACATTAAGGACAATACTATATTACTGTACTTCAGAGGCATTAACTCCTGTCTTACAGACCACAAAGGAAGGTAAGGAAAGAAGGCAGAAGAGAGATTATTACATATCTGGGTTTGAGTTTTTTGTTTTGTCTGCTTTTTTTGTACAGGAAATGATGGAACGGCAAGAATTTTTAACTGCGAATGAAAATGGTTTGCAATCTCCTTTTTCATGGTTTGAAAAACAACATTTTCAAGAGACTTTAGACTGGGTGGCTCCACCAACTTGCCATCTGTCTTCCCCCTGCTTGGCCCTACTTCTTTCTCTGTACTAAAAATAGGATTTTTTTTTTAACTTCTTTTTTTTTTTTTCAGTGAAAGAGAACTTTCATCTGATTGATGGCTTCCTGCTGTCATTAGGAGTCCTAGTATATTATCAGAAAGAATTTTCTGAATATGTAGTGCTATTCTGTCATAAACCGCCAGCAGAAAGCTATCACTCACAGAACTGTAAGGTTCATTTTAAAGAATTTAAATGTTAATTGACACACAGCATTAATTTAAGGAGGAGGAAATCAGGCACTACTTAAAGTTTTCATATTGCTGAATGATTGCATTGAGTTGGGAATCATAAAGTTTTGGGAAAGGGAAGGCACGATCACCTTTCTCCTTCAAAACCAGAGGATTTTGCATGCAGTTATGTAAGTGTTAGGAAAGCATAAATAACCATATATATTTACATATACACTTTTTAAATATAACACTGCATATGTTATATACATATAAACAATATATATTTTACATCCATAGGTAATATTACACTTATGTCATATATAATATTAGTTTCAAACATAAAGAAGTTGAAAAGCTCTATACAGCATAAACCTCACTGTATGGTTACTGGGAAAACAATATGCACAGCCAGATTTGGTATGGAAAAAGTGTTTCAATGAATGCCCTGACTGAGATTTATAACATATTGATCAAAAAAGATAGCACTAATATTAAGATAAGAGGCACATGTCTCTTGACTTTTCTGAGTTACAGTAGCAGAGGATACAGTTCATATAGTGCTTCTTTCAGTGTATCACCTTCCTAAACAAAGTCTATTTTAAAAAAACAGGTGTGTCAGATATTTACACTTTAGAAGGATCTCACTGACACTCTAAAAGCACATACTTCCAAAGGTAAAATTTATATGTGGTTGGAATGGAATGAAGAGTCTACTGGTAGAAGTTAGAACCCCAAATCTTTCTATACTTTCATATAATCCTTCACCAACATCAACCCCCAAATCATTTGTTAAACTTAAAGTTCATCTTTTAGGTTTACAGGAATACTGTGTTGGATGAGTATAGAGATTATTTGATATAAGTGCCTGGGTACAAGGAGAAAACTTAAGAAGCATGCATCCCGAAGACTTTTCAGCAGTCAAAGAGGAAAAAAGTAGTGCATGAAAGTGCCCTGGCTGTGTTTCCCCAGGATGTTGCCAGCAGTGCTCTCAGCACAAACATGAAAAAAAACCCTAGAGGAGTTATTGTAAACCCAATCTCGAAGACCAGTAGAGGAAAGCTCCTCTCTTGGCCAACGAATGAATCTGGGTCCTTAATATCACATGGCTAATATGATCCCCCCCATTTTTAAGGTGAAACTTGAAACAGAACATTTATATCAATAGTGTGTCCCTCCACAGAGTTTATTTTTTCTGTTTCTAAGAGGAATATGACAATGTTATGGCTCATGATGTGCTCCATAAAATGTCTTATGTGTTTCTCTAATCTATCCAGTTCCATTTTTAAATAGCATACCAGGTCTGTAAGTTATATATCATTGAATGTTGTCATATATTTAATTGATTTCCATTAAATGTTTTTATTTCTACTAAACAGAGCATGAACTGATGACAGCAACAATAATCGTTTAGCAGAGTGCCAGCGTAACACACTAGTTCAGGAATTATGTTAACAAATCCTTTACGTAGAAATGGCAGACCTCTAATGGGTAGCGCCACAGCAGGAATTAACCAGATCTTTCAAGCTTTCAGTTTTGAAAGAGTTCTGGACTATGTATCTATCCTCTTTTTTTTTATATCTCAGTTTAAAAGCAGAATATCAAATGTATGAAACAGATTTTTTTCAAAGATGGACAGACAAGCCTCAAAAACACTGTAGTTTAAATCCAGTAAATCCCATGGAGATCTTCCACAACCTAGATGAACCCTCTGAGGTCCATCTAACACGGAGAAATCCCCTATCCCATTCATTTAAAAAACTGTAGTATTATGAAGCATAACTGTTAGGTAAGAGAGGTAAGGTAAGGTAATGTCAAGGTAAGAAAGATCCCTAATAATTATTTTCTCCCCATATGTGAGGTTTGAGTAGACTGCTTTGAGTCCATAAGGGATCAAGAGTGATCACTGAAAAAACAATACAAACATTTTACATTCTGGATCTGTGATTTACAAAATAATCCATCGGGGGGGGTGGGGGTGGGGAAATCAAAATCTTCAAAGACTCCTTACAGCGTCATTTTGGCAACTCCAAAATGAATGACATAGCTTGGGCACAAGACATATTGCCAAGATGTCTGGACTGGAATCACAACTTAAAACACTAGTATTCTTTTACACAAAACTTTGAGACAAAACTTAAAATAGGCTGTTCTAAATAAGTTTAAGAATCTATAGAGAGTAGTATTTATTATAATTTAGAAAGAAGTATTAAGTAGTATTTATTATAATTTATAAATCCTAGTATTGACAATTTTTAAAACGCGAATCTTTTGGTACAACCTACAAATAAACAAAACATACAGTAAAACTGGTTTGACATTAATTTTTTTTAAAGTTATTTTCTGTTTTCCTCCCCAGCTTTCTCTAAACACAAAACTTTGGAGAATTGTTGAATTTCTCCCCTTTGCTACACATCAAATTCCAAATCCTAAGTACTTGTCTTGCTCCAAGGAAATCAATATTTTTTTCAACCTGCTGCCTCAGCAGCAGACTGAGGAAACTATTGAGTGTCTAATATAGAGGAAAGCCAGCAAACCTTGGTTATTTCAGACAAGAAGAAGGATATATCTTCTGAGCACCATCTAACATGAATGAATATTCTACCAACTAAATATGAGTAGAAAAAGAGGGGGAGTAGAAGTTTCTCAGACAGAAAGGATGCAAGAGTCATTTAGGGTAACTCATAAATCATAGTGATAACTCATTATGGCTCTATAACTTCAAGTTCAGGTAAACTGGATTCCTTGTTATGTTTTCTAGGTCTTACAAACTTACACCTAGCAATTTTATGCCCCAACCAACATGAAACCTGATCATCCAACAGCTTTCAGTGTGTTCATACCTCTAAAACCTTACTTTTACTCCCAATTTATTGATGGGGACTGAATCACAGAGGTAGCAAATTACATGCTTGGCTCTGTGGCAGAACAAAGATTTGAGTACAGGTTTCTCAAGCCTTAGACTTCATCTAGTCCTGACTAGATCTAAGAAAAAGGTAGATTCCTCCCATCTCAAAATCTTAAGATTTTTAGAAATGCCATTATTCCCAATACGGATAAAGCAAAATTTTCCTTTTTTAAAAAAAAAAATAAAAAAAAAGTAATAAAGGTAGAAAATACACTATATTCGCTACGAGTGTGTTAACAGCTTTCCCTGCACAGTTGGAGGACAGCTGGATCAGACAACTTTTTTAAGGCTACCCTCAATAGAAGGCACTTTTGTCTCATTCTATGGAGATGCACAGCACACAGACCTGTTCACTCTCCTCTACTGCACAAAAGTGTACAGTTCCTGACATCAGCACTGAGGAAGCCAACATGAAGGCATCTTCTATGGGTATTTGTGAAAGCATGTTTCAACAGCATGAATGTGTACATAAAACACACCCAAAAAGGGCAAGAATGAAGTTAGCATATGAGATTTAAAAAAAAAACCCCAAACTCAACAACAAAACAAAACCAAATCCCACAAGACCCCAAAATCTGCCCCAACCCCCCCCGTGTATTTTTCCTTTTTTTTTTCCCCTCTCTTTTTTTTTTTAAAGAAATCAGAACTATTGGTTATGATTTCTTTACTACTATCTGCAAAATGGTTGTGCAGTGAATTAAACAGACCAGGTTCTGGATCAGTTCTACAGACCAGGTGACAGAACTTTTTTGCTTCCATGTGTAAGGATCTGAATTTTTTCCATTTGAACTTTAAAAAGTCAAGTCCAGTAAAATCACAAGTATGAGTTTTTAACTCCCTTATTTCAAGTCAAAACTCTCTAGTTGCCTCATGTACTCTGAACTTAGACCAGCTAGAAGGTTAAGCATGTTAAAAACCAAACAAATCAGCATTATCCCAACCCTGACAAATCCTGTAGTTACAGCACAGCTCTCAGACAAATGAATATTCTAGAAGTAAATACATTACATAATAAAAATGTACATACCAAATGGTGAAAGATGAATCTAGACCCCTTAAAAAATCCATTCTGTGCCAATTTATGTCAATGATTTGCATATAATAAAATTGTCCTTGAGCAAATAACTGATAAAGTAATAAAACTGTCAGCTGCATAAATTGACTGCTTGCTAAGGCTCTCTGGCAGTTTGTTCATACAGAGGCAGATGCTCTGGTATAACACGCTGGCTGAAGGAAATATTTGTTTGTTATGTGATAAGAGGGGAAAACAGTAAAGATTAGCTTTGATTTTACAGCAGGCTAAATATTCACTGAAGAAGAAGGAAAATGCTCTTTAAATAATTGGCATATTTGATGCTGAAACAAAATCTGTGTATGTTATTTGAATTAGACTACTTTTTCAACAGGTTTAAAAAGGTTAAAGGTTGTTTTCTGAATATGGAAGGAGATTAATAAACTAAATATTTGAACAAAGCACTTCTGTACAGAACACTTCATGTTGGTCTTATTAGTTCACAAAAAATTAGCCAGTAGCAAAGAGCAGAATAAGAATCTACACAAACAATAAGTTACACTTCAAAAATCTGATTTTAAAATGTTAGCAATCATAGGTCACAAAATACTCATGTTCTCAGTACACCCATTTTATAGATTATTAAACTGACACATTTACCCCAAATTTCATGTTAAAACTCTGTTGTTGTTAGATGTTCAGTGGTCCTTTCCCTCAACCAATGGCATATGTACATGAAGCATTTCTTGCTCTGAGGCAAGCCTTGAAAATGGCACAGCTCTGTTTAGTATTATATAAGACCTACTATTTAATGAAAAAATGGAAAAATACTGGGGAAACACAGTTGTCAATTGCA
Source organism: Burhinus oedicnemus (assembly GCA_008921705.1). NCBI lineage: Eukaryota > Metazoa > Chordata > Aves > Charadriiformes > Burhinidae > Burhinus > Burhinus oedicnemus. The sequence goes on from VFFE01007220.1 coordinate 62,468, forward strand.
AACTACTGTTCCTGTCTCTTTCTTCCCATCCCCTGTGACCACACACAAGCTTGGAAGGCTGTTCATACAAAGTTGATAAGGTATGAGTATTTACAGGGTTAAATTATACAGACAAAAATGGTATTAGTTTTGATATTTAGTTTCCAGTGATGATATTCTCCTTGAAATACGCTTTCTATTAAATCATATGGAGTGAAACTAATTTGAGGGATGATAGTAAAAATGCAGTGTTTCTGAGATTTAATCAAATAAGAAGAGCTGCAAATTTGTGGATGTTCTTGCCTTCTTTTCTGCTCCCTCCTAAAAAAACCCAACCAAACAAACAAAAAACAAACCACAAAAACACAAAAAAAAACCCCTGAAAAAACCAAGAAAACAAAACTCACCAAAAAACTACACACGCACACAAAAAATAAATCAAACCTGAAAAACCACCAAACCACACACACACAAAAAAATCCACCCTAACGTTTTCTTTAAGCTACTATTGAAATACAGACAAAGTTCCTGAAAGCATATGCATTTCTTACAGTTAAATACAGAGCACATTAGGAGAATGGCAGACCTTCACTTTTGAAACTCCTGGGAAGTGATATTTTTCAAGGATTTTGAAGTGATAATTGCCACGGATGATGTTAACTATTTATATGGTTGTGTCCAGTTGGAAAAGCCAATTTTCAGCATGTCTGCTCCTGATGTACTACGGGAAAATATGCCTCACAAACAGAAAAATCAAAGCTATGTGAGAATCTGCTTCTGGCAGAAGTAACAAGGGGATGCTTATATATAAGGCGCTGTCACAGTCAACTGAAAAAAGTCACCTTATCAGCAACAAAATGACAGAGTCAGAACTGATCGCGTCACAGGTATATTACAAGTCTCAAATTCTCCCACTCGGAGCTTAAGGCAGCATTTATATATTTTTTAAAAAACAAACCCAAACTCTAATATAACAAACTACACTTTGCAAGAAATAATTATTGCAGAAGAAAACCGCTAGTCATATATATTGACCTCATGGTTATAGCAGGATGTATAATCTTTCACATTACTTGTACTGTATAATAGTTGTATTATGGAAAGTTAAACCTAAAGCAATCGAGTTCATATGTGTTACTGTAATTTATCACTTCTGGTTGTAATGAAAATATTGCTTTCTGTTCTCCAGAGCTTCTCAACTTAGAATCATAGAATAGTTTGCATTGGAGCGGACCTTGAAAGGTCATCTAGTCCTACCCACCCTCCAATAAGCAGGTACATCTCCAACTAGATCAGGTTCCTCAGAGCCACATCCAACCTGATCTTGAATGTTTCCAGGCAGGGGGCATCTACCACCTCTCTGGGCAACCTGTTCCAGGGTTTCACCACCTTCATTGTGAAAAATTTTTTCCTTATATTTAATCTAAATCTTCTCACTTTTAGTTTAAAACCATTACCCCTTGTCCTATCACGACAGACCTGCTAAAACATTTGTCCCTGTCTTTCTTATAAGCACCCTTTAAGTACTGGAAGGCCACAATAAGGCCTCCCTGGAGTCTTCTCTTCTCCAGGCTGAACAACTGCAACTCTCTCAGCCTGTCCTTATAGGAGAGTTGCTCCAGCCCTCTGATAATTTTTGTAACCCTCCTCTGGACTTGCTCCAACAGGTCCATGACTTTCCTGTGCTGAGGACCCCAGAACTGGGGTCTCACAAAAGCAAAGTAGAGGGGCAGAATCACCTCCCTTGACCTACTGGCCACACTTCTTTTGATGCAGCCCAGGATATGGCTGGCTTTCTGGACTGTGAGCACACATTGTCGGCTCATGTCCAGCTTTTCATCCACCAGTACCCCCAAGTCTTTCTTGTCAGGGCTGCTGTCAATCCCTTCATCTCCCAGCCTGGCAATACCAGGGGTTGCCCCAGCCCAGGTGCAGGACCCTGCACTTTGCCTTGTTGAATCTCATGAGGTTCATGCAGGCCTAATCCTTGAGCTTGTCCAGGTCCTTCTGGATGATATCCCATCCCTCAGGCACGTCAACCGCACCACTCAGCTTGTGCTGTTGTACATCATTGGAGGGTTTAAACATAGAATCATAGAATCATAGAACCATCTAGGTTGGAAGGGACCTGTAAGATCATCAAGTCCAACCATCAGCATAACACTGCCAAAACCACTACTAAATCATGTCCCTCTTTCTACTTATACGCCTAAAATCCACAATCTCCAAATGAATAAATGCAAACAAATGAAACCAGATGGCCTGGGACAATGTTTTTGAGCAGAACTTTCCTTCAGTAGGAAAAAAAATTGCTTGCACATATACACAAGTGTACACTTACTCATCCAACTATACTGCTTTCCTCTTTGATGAGTAATCATACCCAAACACGATCATCAGCTTGTAGTGGGAAAGTATTTACACTTCATACAACAAGACCCCTGTGTGACTCGACCATTCCTCTCCTCATCTGAAATATGGGTCTCTGTTTCCCATTGTTCAGGACAATATTCTTCACCAGCTTCCCTCTTTCTTTTCACATTTCAACTCCTTCAGAGGGATGGTTCCCCATATAGTGTGTTACCTAATCTGTGACTTTTTGCAAGGAATAAACTCCTCGTCCCAGTCAAATCATTTGGATCTGCAAACCTTGGACATTCTGTTGAATTTTTTCTATATAAAACAATTCCTTAGGATTGGATCACAAAATGCTCTACAGAATGACAGAGGTGGTAACTCATTTTTTTTGCTCACTATGATCTAGAGAGTTTGAGTTACTGAGTATGTCAGGAGTAGAAATGTCAGGGTCCTGAGGGCAGCAATAAGCCTTAACGGCCCTGATCAGCCTCACCTGGGACGCCAACCACACCCTGTCCATGGGTCAGGAACCCTATTTAACCTCAGCTTTGAGCCTGTATCCCCACCTTGAGTTATGTTGTAGGAGTACTGGTCTTCAGTCTCATCTCTAGTTGTGCCTTCTAGCTGGATCATAGGCCCATGTTGTAGTTGAACATCCAGCCCTGTCTCCTCTTGCTCCTGAGTGGGGTCCCTGGACCTGGTCCATCTCCTCATTTAGGGCTGTCAGTGAACCCTGTTACCAGCATCTGGGTCTGTTTCCTATGCTTAAATTACCATCTTTGAACAGCCTTTTCTTTGGCTAGACTACTTTTTTTTTTTTTTTTTTTGAGAATTCCTTCAAGTTTGCTCTTTCTTCTGACTATGTTTCCAGTGTAATTCTGGCTAATAAGTAAACTGAATGCAGACTGCTGAGCAGGGTATGGTTAACTTTCATTGGGTTCCTGTAGTCATTGGCTAGATGCAGCTGAGACATTGAGGCTCGGCCTAGGAATAAACCAAACTGGTTCCGCTGTTGGGCAGAGATCCAGAACTTCCCTGACAGTCGATTGCCTGTGACTTTGTGCCACTGTGTCTCTGAATTGAGGCCGAGGAAGAACAAGCAAGCCTGTTTCACCTCCCTTTGGGGATGAAGTAAGAGCATGCATACATACCACTGCTGTTTGACTGGTGCATGGTAACTGATTGAACTGTGGTTATGCTGTGATGCCTGAGAGCCTCCTCTGAATTTTGGTGGAAACTTCCATGAAGACATCCATGCTAATGTAGGGGCTCAGCAACCCGTAATGTTTCTGGTGGCTCCATCAAAAACCATCTGGGCTTCAAAGAGATGGGCGCAGAGGTGGGAATAAAGATGATGTTCGCACAGCTATTCAGCATGTGATGTAGGCTGAGCTGGGTCTTCCCTGCAGCCAGTGAAGGCACATAGTTCTCCATGGGATGAATGAAACATTCCTGTTTCAACACAGCCCTGAGAAATAACAAGATTGTTGATACTGTCTCTTTTCTTCTAGTCATTTTGTTCTGAATGACCAGTATGCTTTCAAAGCAGCCATGCTAAAGCTCTTTCCCCAAGTGACAGAAATCAAGTAACTTGAGGGAAGAAACAAGTACCAAGCTCCAGCACATAAGGCCATGCATTAGTATTCTCTTCTTGCAAGAGCACCAGCTCAGACATTGCCAGTGAACAGAAAACACCAAAGGCTCAAGCAGGCCCCTGCAGAACACACTGTCTGTATGTTTAGGTTTTATTCAGAAAACATCTTTGTTTGCGTCAGACTTTATGATCACCCTCCACTGGTGTTGGAATAATGAACTTCAATATTGTATGTGCTGCCTTTTTTTTTTTAAAAAAAAAAAAAAAGACTTAAAAGCACAAAGTATGGACCTTAACATAAAAGTATTTGAGCATCCATTTCAAATAGCACCTACATAACTTTGAGGATCTGGCCTTCATATTATGCTTATGCTAGTTATTGAGACTGGATACCCCATAGGAGACTGGTTACTCCTCCTTAATACCTTGCCAGACCCAAGAGGCAAATTACAAGTCTGCTTGAAACTGCAACAGCTGGCTGCAGTCCCTCTGGAGTCATGCAGAAAATAGAGACTGCAGCATCTATTTCATTTTCCCTGCTTAACCCTTCTGTTTCCCACTATCCCTCAAGAGATCCTTATGTCTAAAAAGTCGGCATAGTAACTGGAGTTTTTTTGGTTAGGGTTTTTGTTTGTTTCTTTTTATTAATTTTTTCCCCCTGCAGAATCTATATATGCTTAGCACATTCTTTCACTGTGATTACCACTATCCTCAGGCAGAGTTTTAGATTGCAATTTTACTCTCTGTGTGCTCTCAGGGGAAGTGGGGTGAAACAGGGAGCCCACCTGAAATTCCTAAGGTGTGTTTGAACAAATCTGCACTGCACTGAGCTTTACATCCAGAGCAGCAACAAGGATTTAGTCAAATAAAAGGGGACTGGGTCATTTAAAAAAAATCTTACTAAGAAAGCTATGCCTAGGTGCAATTTATATAATAAAAACAATATATGATATAGCTAGAGACTTCGGGGCATTTTCTGAACAGAATGACAGCAAGTACTTTCTCATAGCCCGCTAGTACAATGAAGTAAAAATTTTATTCAGTTTAGTGGAATTACATAGGTATGTGAAAAATTAGATCATGATCTATTTCCTGAGGTGCTTAAAATCCAACACTGAAAATCCTCCTTATGTGATTAAGTAGTTCTTATGTGAGCAAGTCTGTATTTGTGAGTGATTCCCCAGGTGTTGCAGTAGCTGCAAGAGAGCAGCTTATGCCAAGATTGGCTATTAGATTACATATGTGAGGAGAGACTCAAAAGTAGATATGAGGAAAATCAGATGGATAGGTGGGAGTGGGGGATGCCTGAGAGTTATACCATTGTGCTCAGGCTATATTCATCTTTGTAATAAATAACTTAGAAGAAAAAATGAATTACTTAGATTGAGTTCCTGTTTAGCAGAAATGTCATGCTTTCAGAGATCTGTCATGATGTTTAAGCTGACAAATAAAATTCCCTCTACCCTCTGGTACTGAGGAGTATCTCTACCTCAAAACTTAGGGAGTTCCACATATGCTTGCAATACTGCAATAGACAGCCACAAGTGATTAACGATAAGCACTAACCAATCCTGTACATCTGTCTCAAAAAAATAACAAAGCAAACACCTGACCATTGTAAGTCTCATTTAACATATCACCTTATTTAAGTGGTGTCATTCCATCTCTGACAGTTAAGTCAAAATTCAGCATCAGATTATAAAGTAAGAGCTTCTTCAGAAAATGCAAAGAATTCTGAATTATCTTTCTCTTGGAGTTTTCATATTTTCTCACTTATTGTTCTGTCATCTGACATACAATGGTCAGCCACACTCATCAACACAGAAACCCCTGTATGTCATGTCTCCCTGTGCTGCTAGAACACACTGGAGCAGGACAAAGGGCAGAAGAAGCAGTCTCCAGGTGTCTTCCACCTTTGTAATGTTTGGCAGGGGAGTTTCTTCCTGCCAGGTTTTAACCTTCTCACGCTCTCTGCCATGGCAAGTATAAGTTTGTAGGTAAGTAATTACAGAGCCTAAAACTAAAACTCCTTTTCCTTCAGAAAAGATTTTAGGCTAAGCAACCATTTAGTTAATCTTCAATGAATATAAAAGGAAGAGCTGCTCTTCAGAGGTTATTCTATGGGTTTGGAGCTCAGAAGGATCAAGTCCTGATCTTTAAATCCCTAGTCTAGCAAATCACAATATGTCTCCTGACTACACTGAAACTACTCATAGGAATTAGGTTAAGTGAAGTGTTCATGGCAGATGCCAATCCTGACAACATGTTGAAAAGGCAGGAGAGGCAAAAGGATTAACACCATTATGGGAACGTTTTATACACACGATAACATTCTGTAACCCTTTATTAGACACCATTCAAATTCCTGGTAGTGAAAGCATAATAAAGTAGGGATGTTCACAGGGCCTAAAGAGTAAGAAGCATAAAACATAAGTCACTCAGACTTTTAGCAATTGTAGTTTCTTTTGCTAAAGGTATGAATTATGATTCCAGCTTCGCAGTGCTCAGTGGAAGTTTTGCAGTGATTACAGGGTTCTAGTTTACATCTTCTCAATAGGAAACAAAAGGCAGAATGAATCTCTCCTTCCTGTCCACAGCCCCTGATCTACAGCTGTTGCATTTGAGAAAAGGAAGGGGGAAAGGGGTATATGGTATGCAAATTGCATATATTCCAGCTCCTTAAAAGGCAAACTTTACTGGATCTCTGTGCCAGTCAAAAGGTTTCAGTATCCTAAGGTTTGGAGCCTTGAAGTGAGAACAAGGGTTCAGGGTTCACGTTGCTAAACTCTCACCAATCTCCTACTGTCTCTTTCATGTGCCTAGAAAAATTGTACTTTAATGTCTGGCATTTCAGCAATGTTTCTCCGCAAGATCTTTCAAGAAACAAGCAGAAGTCACATGGACTATCACTGAGATAATGGCACTTGATTTATTTCTATGTTTCAATTATTCTCTGAATTAGGGGTATCACTCATCCTATCAAGCAGGTCTCATAAACCAGTGCAGCTTAATCAGACAGTCTAAATTGTACTTCAGTTTCTATGTTAGGTTGTTCTACATATTAGCTGGCTCTGCACAGGCCTCTACTGAGCACCATACGCAGGCCCTCTGGACTAGGCCTTTACAGAGGCCTAATGCTAGCCTTGGCCTAGGCAGGAGGTTTAAGCTGAGTATGCTAGCAGCTGGTGATCATTTAATGCTTTCATTTAAGTTTACCATATGAGCATGGAGAGAAAAAAACCTACCCAGACCAACAACAACAAACTCAACCAGTCCATGATCAGAAAATCCTTGAACTGCAAACTACTAGTGGCTTGTGGAGTACTGCTGGCAAATGCTAATCTCTGCCCTATTGCTATGTCTTCCCTCAGGCACCCTCCACCAGCCACTGTGAATGACAGGACAGAGGCTTGGGATGTTTAGTCTGACCCAATATGGCTGTTGCTGTGCTGTGGTGGGAAACAAAGGATGAGTTAGTCAAAGTTTTATGGCTGAACAATAATAAATAAAGCACATAGTCAAGATTCCCAATTGGGGGAAAAATGAAGCTGCAGTGACTTACACCAGTCAAGTCTCCCTCTGGCATGTTAATGGCTTTTAATCAGTTCATCGAAATAGGTAGCTTAATGTAAAACTAGGGTTCATCAATGGAAAAGAGCAGCTTCAGAAACAATGAGCTCTTTTTCCTAATCAGTATTCTGCATCTTATATTATCTCTCACAAAGAATCGGTATTACATTTCTTTGTTGTTTAAAACCCCTCAAGTATACTGAGATGTAATTCTAAAAACATTGGAATCAAGTAGGGACCGAACTGTGTCTACAGACTCTAGTCCAGCATGCATCAGATCTGCAGAATGTATTTCTTACTCTGGATAGAATCTAATTTTAAATAATTTTAGCAATCACTGTTTTAATGCTTATTCTGATATCTACACATTTCTAATGATGTCAGTGGTAAATAACTGGATAAATAGTATTGTGTTAATACATTTCCTCATCCACTATTTTTAAGGTTGATTGAATTAATATAGGGGGGAGTTTCTGAAAAGGAAATAGGATATATGGGGAGTGTATTCTCCTGTAACTTCTCCCATAACCTCTTTGACTCTAAATTTAATACACAGATGTAAGCACACCTGGTTTCTGCTGGGAATAAAACCATGACCATCTCACAGAGAGGCATGGGGCCAGGTCCAATAAAGGACTTCATTGCCTACAACTTAGGCACTGCAAAGTCTGTACTTAAGGAAGTTGGCCCCAAAGTGAAATCCAAAACCGTAAGAGGCTTCTAGGCTTTCTACACATTTGGTAAAGCATCTAAATATCCCCATGCCGGCGCTGGTTCAACTATCCAGCATGAAATGCTGAGCACAGAGGTACCTCTGGATTCCAGACCATGATTTCAGGATTATTTCCATTTTTCTCAAAGAACTGTCTAATATAAAATGCAGAAAACAGTCTTGCTGGGAGGGTTTGCCAGCAAGGACTTGCTGTTTTCACTTGGGTACTTTAAACTCCATGATGTCCCTGCTGGTTGTTCCCTTTTTAAATATTGCATTGCTTGTTGCATAGTGACCTAGATTCACAAGATAGAAGCAGAATTGTTTTGGATGCCAGAAGTGCCTTAAAAGAATGCCCTACTTGGACCCGAATAGCTGTTAACTAAGTCAGGGCTCTCTCCCCTGAGAGCTAACAGTGTGAATTTAAATGTCTCCAGCCTGAGGGCAACAGTGAACTGTACTGTTTAGCTTCTTGGGCAACCAATTTTAGCCACTAGATGATGCTTCAAAGAAGGCTACTGCTTTCTCTTGAATTTAAAGAATGTGGTTGTAACTTCTTTGAGCGAGACATACGTTTCTAACAGTGGCTCTACTGAGTTCAGAACCTCCTGTTAAATCAGACCTTTCACTAAAAAGCCAGTGGGGTTTAAGCAGGAGCCAGATATTTGCTCCAAGGCAGTTTTGGACATGTGAACAACATATGAACATAGGCACCTGTTAGTTTTCATATTAAATGAGGCACAGGGGAGAGCTGTCTTCTAGACAGTAGTGCTTTGACTACCAGTTTTGGTCATGGACACCTGAAGCCTGAATAAAAGCCATAGTTTAGAAACAGTGGGGTGGGGGGTGGTCAGTTTTTTTCCTCTTTTTTTATACACAGTCCTTGCCATATTAATAATAAATAATAATTAAACAAAATTTCCTTCTCTGCAGCTGTTTGTAGGCAGAGTCCATTGTCAGTATCTTACTCAGGAGCTCATCTCTTAGAATTCTGTCTCTTCATCTCTCTGAATGTTTTGATCAGGCATTTATTGCTTGAGAAAAAAAAAAAAATTACCTGCCAATCTTCCAAATCAGCTGCTCTATTTTATGTTCATCATCCATCATTATTTAACAGCGTATGTGATCTTAATAGGTACAAATGTGAGGCCCTCCACATTTTTAGATTAAGTGTAGACCTGTGCAAACAATGGAAAAAGAACTTGATACGCCTACCTACTTCTCAGTCAATCAATAGCTGTGATAGTATACTGCCTAGCTAAGAACACAGAACAGATACAGGACTAATATTATTGACCTTATGTATTTTATTATAGGACTGTGACTCAGAATTTGCTCATTCTTCCAATAACCCAATAGGACTCTTATTTGTCTATTTAATTGTTTGACTGAAATACATAGTTTTCCAAACCAAATTGCAAGGAGAAATCATATTAAGAACGGGTCCTTCAGAAACTTTCCATTTATGGCACCAGAAAGCTATACTATGAAACTATGTAACACAAGATGTTAATGTCAAATAAATTTTCAAAGATTATTTAGGATTTTGGTCTTTTGATTACAAGAAGGTAAATACTAAACATCCTGATAACCACAGCCTTCTCTGAGTACCAAGATTCATATAGCCTAAATTACTATATTTCCCTTCAAGAATGTACATTTTCATCCATTTTTCCATTACAATGCCTATGATTTTGCTCTTCCAATGGATGCTGGAGGAGAATAATAGTGGAATTCTGCAGGAACAAGAATGTATTCAGAACTTATTAATGAATTGGAATATTTTGTAAAAATGATCCTCAAACAGCTATAAAATGTATTGCTTTTAATGATTTATCAGAAGTAGTGCGTAACTTCTTGGTATCTTTCAGATGAATACCACCAACTATGTAAATACAAACCTTTGCAAAATACAAAGAAACAGCAAGAGTTTATGGCTCATAATAAAAAATATTCAAGAAACTCAAAGACCAGTATCAGGCATAACAGAACTGCCTTGATTAGATAGATCAGACATAGGTAGTATCTGCATGTTTAAAACCAGGTGCTTATGGCTGTACAACAACTTTGCAGACAACTTCATAGACAACTGTTGATTGTACAACAACTAGTGGTGGAAGACATAGAGAAGGCGGAGTTACTGAATGCCTTCTTTTCTTCAGTCTTCACTGCTAAGGCTGTCCCTCATGAATACCAGACCCTGGAGGCAAGGGGGAAGGTCTGGAGAGAGGAAGATTTTCCCTCAGTTGAGGAGGACTGGGTTAGAGACCTCTTGGCCAAGCTGGACGTCCATAAGTCCATGGGCCCTGATGGGATGCACCCACGAGTGCTGAGAGAGCTGGCAGATGCTATTGCTAGACCACTCTCCATCATCTTTGGAAGGTCATGGGGAACAGGAGAGGTGCCTGAGGACTGGAAGAAGGCCGACATCACTCCAGTCTTCAAAAAGGGCAAGAAGGAGGACCCAGGGAACTACAGACTACTTAGTCTCACCTCTGTCCCTGGGAAGGTAATGGAGCAACTTGTTCTGGATGTCATCTCCAAACACATTGAAGAACAGGAAGATATTGGAAGTGGTCAACATGGATTTACCAAGGGTAAATCACGCTTGACCAATCTGATAGCCTTCTATGATGTTATAACTGGTTGGCTGGATGAGGGGAGAGCAGCAGATGTCATCTACCTTGACTTCAGCAAGGTTTTTGACACTGTCTCCCTGACATCCTCATTAGGAAGCCGAGGCAGTGTGGGCTAGACGAGGAGACAGGGAGGTGGATTGAGAGCTGGCTGTGTGACAGAACTCAGAGGGTTGTGACTAATAGAGCAGTGTCAAGTTGGAGGCCTGTAACCAGTGGTGTCCCCCAGGGGTCAATACTCAGTCCAGTCTTGTTCAATGTATTCATCCATAACCTGGATGAGGGGACAGAGTGTATCCTTAGCAAGTTCGCTGATGATACCAAATTGGGAGGGGTGGCTGACACTCCAGAGGGCCGTGCTGCCATCCAGCGTGACCTGGACAGGCTGGAGTGCTGGGCAGAGAACTTAATGAGGTTGAACAAGAGCAAGTGTAGGGTCCTGCACCTGGGGAGGAAGAATGCTAGGCACCAATATAGGTTAGGGGTGGACCTGCTGGAAAGCAGTTCTGAGGAGAAGGATCTGGGGGTCCTGGCAGATAGTAAATTATCCATGAGCCAGCAACGTGCCCTTGTTGCCAGGAAGGCCAATGGAATCCTGGGCTGCATAGGGAAGAGTGTGGCCAGGAGGCTGAGGGAGGTCGTTCTCCCCCTCTACTCGGCACTGGTGAGGCCACAACTGGAATACTGTGTCCAGTTCTGGGCTCCCCAGCTCAAGCGGGACAGGGAACTACTGGAGAGAGTCCAGCATAGGGCAGCAAAGATGACTGGGGGATTGGAGCACCTCCCTTATGAGGAAAGGCTGAGAGAGCTGGGACTCTTTAGCCTGGAGAAGAGAAGGCTGAGGGGAGACCTTATTCTTGCTTCTAAGTATCTACAGGATGGGTTGAAGGAGGATGAAGCCAGACTCTTTTCAGTGGTTCCCAGTGACAGGATGATGGGCAACGGGCACAAGTTGGAACATAGGAAGTTCCATTCAAACATAAGAAAAAACTTTACGGTGAGGGTGACAGAGCACTGGAACAGGCTGCCCAGGGAGGTTGTGGAGTCCCCTTCTCTGGAGGTTTTCAAGACCCGCCTGGATGCAGTCCTGAGTAACATGCTCTAGGCATTCCTGCATCAGCAGGGAAGTTGGACTAGATGATCTCTAGAGGTCTTTTCCAACTCTGAAAATTCCGTGAACTATATAGACAACTTTAGTTAATTGCACGCCTCAAATTCAGTATTGTAATAGTTTTAATTCCAATTGTTTAAATTATATCTTGTAATAGCATTTGACTAAGGCCACATTCGGATTAGGAACCTGAGACAGAGCTGAAAATGCTAGTTCTAATGGTCAGCTTTGCCACCCTGTAAGTTATTGCATTCAGCAAAATAGCCTTGAGACATGGGATGCTCATGGATATTGAAAAGGGTGAAAGCCCTCTCAGTCATTCCAGTCCTGCACCATTCAGTAGTTCTTCATCTTTGTTAATGGTAACGATGTGTAACAAAGTATGTAGTTTGACAGGCAGAGAGAGGTCAGACAGAATGGCTGGCTGTTAGAGTTTTATTTACCGGCTGAGCAACTTCAATATGGACATCAGTGAGGCACAGTGCGTAAGGAATCTCTGCGGTGCAAGTTTTTTCTAAGTCATTTTTTAAGTGGTATTCATGAGGGTATTTTGTGCATAGATATATCTAGATTATTAACTCCATGGTGTCTGATAAAAGGGCATAGCAATTAATCTGCAAAGGAGTCCATCCTATGTTTTAAAACTCAGCTGTCTGTGGTTGCCATAGTTACTAAACATACTATAAACTTTGTTTGCTATTTGCAATATGTTGCCCTTTAAAAGAAACAGACCAATATATGTAGCACAGCTACACAGAAAACCCACACAATGTTTGCAATTGGAATTGATAATTAGTGTTGGCAACTTACACTGCCAACTTGCCTTTCCAGATGAGGGGAGGGTGCTTCTTGCTCTGGAAGCAGTGCTCAAACACTTAATGAGAAAGAGGCAAGCAGGCCCACATATGTCAAATAGTATTGTGATATGAACTAAACAGGGAGCGTTCCAACAAAAATTGTCAGGGCAGGACATTACATTAGAAAGCAGCATTACATAAGTAAACTAACCAAATTAGTATAAAGGACTCAGATGTCCCCTGTTCTTTATCATTGAAAGACACTGAATATCTCTGTGTACCCAACCATTAGTACTCAACCACAGTGACTTGGCGTCTTGATTGAATAGACGAGTAATTCTATTCTCCACTATTGCAAATTTGACCTGAAGTCAGCTATATCAGTTTGATAAATGTGGAAGACTCATATTCACAACTGAGGACTGCACACAAATTGCAGCCAACATTTTAGGCTTGCAGCCATCATTATGTGAATGTTTCATTATATAGTAGCTAGAAACAGGTTTATCAGGGTTCTTTCCCATGCTTTCAAAATACCAATTTTCATGTCTCTCAAAAAGAGTCTACAGATTAGTTTATTCTTCCCATAATTCCTGACTAGTCCCACCATGTTACATTTTGCCACTTTGATGATCACGCAAGCTGATGATACAAGCCACAACTGGACTAACTCAGTTAAATTGTTGGAAATCAGAGAGGAGTTCACTGAGCTGGCAGATAGAAGAAATATAAAAATGTCTGTTCATTTGCAAGCCACAGTTAGAAATCAGTATCTCAAGAGATTAAAAAAAGTACCAAACTAAATTTTAATCAAGCTTCCTGTGCACTACTACTGTTTGATCCTACTCAGTTCTTCACTATTACAATGGTTATACCATGGAGTTTACCCCTTACCAGGTCTAGGATGATCCACATTGAAGAGAACTCTTACGAATATCACAGCTATGGAAATGATTCAGAACCTGACCCTTAACAGAAATCAAAGAATAACTAAAAGGGCAAAAAGGACAGAGAGTTTCCATTGGTTTCAGTCCTCTCAAAACTCCTTCTTGACAGAGTCATTATTCAGGATAGAATCATCCTTGAGATTCAAGACATTTTCTGGAAGTATATTTTATTTGAAAGAGAATTTATAACTACTCAGATATACTGTTCACCTTTGGCCTTGTGGAAGCATGTGAAAAAAAAAACCACTTTGGGCAAAGCTGACATATTTCAGTGTCTCCCAGCAAGGAGAGCCTGCTCCAGGGCTATAAGCCAACATATTCACAGCACCATTCTGATAGGAAAGCCTTGCAGAAGAAAAAACACCTGTCTCTGAAGACTATGATACTAGGGGAGATGTAACCTGAAAATGAACTCTTCCTTGGAGTCTTAAAATAATTAAAAATGTAGAACAAACATGTGCAACCTCTGAATTCAATAAAATAGTTTCTCATTCAGCACTGAAGACAACACTAAAGGTACTGCTTCTGTGATGCATTTGTGCTAGGATTCTGAAAAAAAAAGAGTATAGATATTGTTAAGTCTCATTTTCCACTCTGTTAATGCTTGTGCCTTCCTGCTATATGAAGGGCAAGGTGTTGACAGACAGGGCCATTTGATGCACATTACTTTCTTCCGTGTGTTGCCCAGTTATGTCAGCTGAGCATGCCACAGGCTTAAGTTACTTTTAACTTCTTCTGGATGTTAACAGTGTAGCCCTGCTCCTTCTAGAGCTGTCAACCTTGAATGAATGGAAGTATTCTGTGGAGGGCTTTGCAAGATCATTTAGAAGAGCTTGTTTCTTTAACATACTTTTTAATCACTGTTGAAATCGTGTTCTCCCCATGAGGGCCATTCTGTCTAACCCTTGTCAAGTAAGGGCAGCATCTATACTTACAGCTGACATAGGCAAGCTCTTCAGAACTCAACCGGTACCAAAAGAAAAGTACAAAGAAGCCAGGCCTGTATTGCCAAGATGTGTCCAGGGCAATATTGTTTGTCAAAGGCCAGTCACTTGGTATGTCAGGGCCAGTGCTTATTACATGGCATCAGAAAAATCCATTAAGACTAGAAACTGGAGGAGTATTTCTCATCTGGGGGAGTATACTGCTGAATCTGCCTTAATGGGAGAAAAATCAGGCAAAACCCTCTGTCCTGGTTTGAGGTAAAACAGGACCAATTTTGTTCAGTAACTTTACTTTTTAGCTAGGCCTCTTCTAAACGCTGAAATTAACAGCATGTTGTGCAGGAAACTGTTCGCTCTCAGAGTGACAAGACCCATGTTTATAGCTGATGCCAAGGAACGGTATGCAGAGAGGCTCTTGCTTATACTTATTGCTATAACAACCAAGGCCAGCTGACTTTGTTACTTGCCCCGTTGGAGGGTCGGAAGCGGAAAAGCGTAGAGGGGTCACACCTGTGGGGAGGAGCAGACAGGACAGGTGACCCAAAACTGACCAACAAGGGTATTCCATCCCATCTGCCTCATGCTGAGTATAAAAGCTGAGGGATCAAAGGGTCAGGTCTCTTTCTTCAATGGCCGGCGTCCTGGGAGGACTCTGTCTCTGCGTCTGCCTTTGATCCCGATCCTGAATCCAGATCTGGAATCCAGTTCCCATCCGTCACTGAGTCCAGTCTGGGACTTCCCCAGCACCTGCTGGTGACGTGACTGTCATCCTGGGAGCTTGATACGGCTTTGTATATATTTCATTTCCTTCTATACTCTCAAGTCTCTCTTTTTCTCTCTCTTTCTTGCCTCCTGAGCGGAGCAGGAGAGAGAGAGCGCATCTGTCGTTCCACTGGATTGGGCCAATCTGGCCCAAACCACAACACCCTCTGTTCTTTTATTTCCAAAATTATTTTTAGGTAGAACTTTTTAAATTTCTGGGTGGGGATTATACAGTATAGTTATCCATCCTAAGAGGAAAAAGAACACCATGACTTACTGGGTTACTTTGAAAACTGGTGTTCCATTTTCACTAATGCATTTCTCTATTTCTGTCCATTAAGCTTGCTTAGTGCCTTACTACGGCTAGGATTAGTTCTTTAGGCCAAGGAGAGTCCCTTATAAGCTAAGGGTTGTGTAGGTACAACAGGGTCCCAGACCTCTGACAGAACTCACTTGATACTGCTGCTAGACAGGCACCAAAATGAGAACAACAGATTTTTTTTAAATGATCTTTACTCCCACTCTAATGCTGGGCATTTCTCATTTCAGAGTGAGGATTTTGATTGTATGACAAATGAAATACAGAAATCTCCTGGACTAAGAGGAGACTAAGAGAAGTTTTGACAAATTTCACTAGAAAAATACTTTTTCTAGATAGCAGTAAGCTCTTCTATTTTACCCATTGTCCCGGTTCCGGTGGGGATAGGGTTAATTTTCTGGCACGGGACACAGGTATTCTATACCATGTGCTGCCATGCCCAGTCCATGGCAGGGAGCTGGCCGGGGGAGAGGGAGGCAGTGGCGGCAGGGGGGAGCGGGCTGGGGCTGCCTGGGGTCCGGTCGGTGAGCGCTGGTACAGTAACCCTGTGTGTACATTCCTCCATCAGCGTTATTGTTGTTGTTCTCCTTTTCCTTTGCTGTTGTGTTAAACTGTCTTTATCTCAACCCATGAGTTTTGCTTTTTTCTTCCGATTTTCCCCCACCGCCGTGGGGGTTAAGTGAGCAGCCGTGTGACTCTGTTGCTGGCTGAGGCCAAACCACAACACCTATGCTTATTTTGATATCATTAACATAACTAGACTAATTAAACTGAAACAATAACACATTCAACAAATACTGTTGCTATTCAAAATTAGTATTTGACCAGCCTTACTGATAAACATTTTGAAGACAGTATTTATTTAAGTTAAAGAATAAAAAAATAATTTAAAAAAAAATTAAGAAGGAGGAGCACAGGAATTTCATGTGAAAGTCTTCTGATTACAGGGGAACATCTATCATTTTGGACTACATAATCTCACCAAGTACAGACCAGACAAACTCAGTCCTGGCACAGAGGAGTTAACAAGAAATTATTTTATGTGTTGAAGACTAGAGTTTCCAAGCTGAAATCCAAAATCTTCATAACATATTGCAGCCCCCTGGCATTTGAAACTAAACTATTGTCATTGAATGTTTCATATGTCAAGTTTCAATGAAACAAAATTGTAACATCTCACAAAGAGCTGAGGCTAAGAGCCACTGTATTACTGTGGAGTAAAATAAAGGTATTAACTCTGCTGTGTAGGCCAAACTGCGATATGGATGCTATCTCCTCCCTGTAAAGATATCCCTGAAATTTCAGGTGGAAAAAATTCTTTACTGAATTAAATTGCTAAGCATAGATCACCCCTGAAGCAGTTTTCTGATATGTAAATGAACAGACTGCCTACCAGGGGATTCAGTCAGATTTTGATCATCAAATAAAGCCCATTGTAGTTCAGATTATCTACCGTAAATTTTAGAAGTCCAAAAGAACTTTTTGAGTAAGTATGAGAAAGTAAACAGCAGCCAGAGAAACCTCTGAAGCACAAGAACATATTTCCTTTGTTTTTTCTGTTTCCAAGTAAAAAAGTGAAACAACCATGAATAAAACAAGTAAATAAACTAGTAATGCAAGCAGTCATCTGAAGAAAAACTGCTTTCTGAGGTTTATACTACCTGAGATTTTTAAGTGTAATCTATATCGCATTTATTTGACAATAATCTAAATGGGAAGTGGGGGAGCAGGGGAACAGTAATATTTTAAAGCTTCAGACAATAAAATTAAAAATTCAAGGTAAAATCATTTTCCTACACTGGATTTGAAGTGTAAATAACCAAAATCAGTAGCAATTACCGAAACAGTTTTGTGAAAAATTCTAATAAAGAGTTTGGTCAAGTGCAATACATTTGTTAACCACTGCATTTTTTGAAATTTGAAATTATCAGCTCTTCATATTATTTGCTTTTTTTATATGACTAATCAGACTAAAAATATATCAAAATCTGTCTTCACTTCCAACAGTGCTGGGCTAATTTAACCCCAGATAAACTTTCACTAATTTAACCCGGTGGCTGACAAGTTTCTATGCATGCAACATAAAGGGAAGGTGGCTGAAGTAGGAATAGAGTCAATTTCAGTCACTGGCTCCTGAGAACAGGGAATAATAGAAGCCAAAAGATCAATTAAATTATTTCTTGAATGAGTGTTTAAAAATACTTCACCTCTAGAGAGGAACAGCTTCAAAAATTGGTGTGGGATATGGAGCTTTTTGTTAGTTGGTTATTGGCTAGAATCCTAAGCAGGTCAGTAGTAAATGCAAGTCACTTCCACTTAGCCCTGTAATATATGTGAAACGAGTAGGTAATCTGGCCAGCTTCTAGAAGACAAGCATCCATTTCAAAAAACACACAAGGCTTAAGGAATGAATTGGCATCCTTCTGGTAACTGGACTGAGTAATTGTGGAAGCGGAACAGATACCACAGAAATGGCCTAGCTCCATCAGAGCACATGAAATCACAAAATGGGAATAATATTTTGGACTTCGAAGTTAATTCTGCCAGTATGGCACCTTTTCACACACTCTTTATGGTGCATATCTCTAAAGAAATTATAAAGGCATCAAAATCTCTAGAAGATCCAATTTTTTTATGCTTTTGTTTCGTATGTTTGATAAAACATAATCGATCTCTTGCTTCCCTAATACATTTCCGGTTGTTTGTCTCATAAAACAAAATGCTTTGAAGGCAGGAACTTCTGCACAGAGAACTCTACCTGTCAGAAGCTTTGAGTGTCAGTACATTACAGTGAAGAAACAAGATTCTTTTCTCATGTAAGAGCATAACATCAGTCATCTGAAATCTGGCCACTGTTATTAAGAGATAACAAAAAAGGTTTTCACAAATACATTAACAACAAAAAGAGAGCCAGGGAGAATCTCCACCCCTTATTGGATGCGGAGGGGAAGATTGTCAACAAGGATGAGGAGAAGGCTGAGGTACTTAATGCCTTCTTTGCCTCAGTCTCTAATAGTAAGACCAGACATCCTCAGGGTATTCAGCCCCCTGAGCTGGAAGACAGGGGTGAAGAGCAGACTAAACCCCCCATAATCCAAGAGGAAGCAGTTAGTGACCTACTACACCAACTGGACAGCCACAAGTCTATGGGCCCAGATGGGATCCACCCGAGAGTGCTGAGGGAGCTGGCAGAGGAGCTTGCCAAGCCACTCTGCATCATTCATCAGTGGTCTTGGTCAACAGGGGAGGTCCCAGATGACTGGAGGCTTGCCAACGTGACACCCATCTACAAGAAGGGCCAGAAGGAGCATCCAGGCAACTATAGGCCTGTCAGCCTGACCTCAGTGCCAGGAAAGATCCTGAGTGCACTCACGTGGCATGTGAAGGACAGCCAGCATGTGTTCATGAAAGGCAGGTCCTGCTTGACCAACCTGACCAGGTGACCCACTAGTGGATGAAGGAAAGGCTGTGGATGTTGTTTACTTGGACTTTAGTAAGGCCTTTGAGAGTCTCCCACAGCATTCTGCTAGAGAAGCGGGCAGCCCATGGCTTAGACAGGTGTACTCTTTGCTGGATTAAAAACTGGCTGGATGGCCGAGCCCAGAGAGTTGTGGTGAATGGCGTTAAATCCAGCTGGCGGCAGGTCTCAAGCAGTGTTCCTCAGGGCTGTTTTGGGGCCAGCCTTGTTTAATATCTTTATTGATGATCTGGACGAGGGGATTGAGTGCACCCTCAGTAAGTTTGCAGATGACACCAAATTAAGCGGCAGTGTTGATCTGCTTGAGGGTAGGAAG
>VFFE01007220.1:85354-207813 GCA_008921705.1 Burhinus oedicnemus
GGGGGGGTGGGGGGGGTGGGGGGGTGGAGTGGGGTGCGCTTGTGGGAACAATTGTCTTACATTTTTGTGCTCATCAGCATTCAGAAAACCCTACACTATTCATAAGCAGAGCTGGCTTATGTTGTAAAATTTTCCCTCTTTGCAGTAGTGTTCAAAAATAAACAAACAAACCTAGGGGGTAAAGGCACAGGATATGAGTAAGGATATTTGTGACCCAGTCAGGGACTTCCTAATTGACCCTTAAGCCAAATCTTTAATGTCCTTTAATTATTTATCTGCATATGTGAGTAGCAATGATGTGCATGTGTTCAAAAATGTTATTGAGGTATGCTCTAGTTAGAAATGAGATTTGCATTTCATTCAGAAAGAGAAGTTTAATAACATTTTCTTTCTGATAATACAGTAATGCACAGGGGCTTTAGTCTTGAAACAGTGCTACTTAAAGATAGGTATCATGTTGCTTCAAAATAAGAAGAACAAAGCTAATACCCTGTGCTAAGGAGCAGTAAATGAGCACTGCTGACACAGAGCAATGAAAATTCAAGGGAATGGTAGTAATTGCAACAGTCAGTGATCTTAGCATGTTAGCCCTCTAACCATTGCCAAGTTATTTATGAGCATCAATTTATTTACAGGCAGCTGTGGGAGAGAGGGCCTAAGATAAAGCTCTAAGTTTTGAAAACAGTACATGGGTGATAAAGCCTAGCAGGACACAGGCAGAAGAAGGCTACAACATCAGAATCTGGAATATGATCAAACCTTACTCATGTTTAGTATAAAATAGTGAGACTATGGTCTTTTTCACAAGGTTTTCCTACTAATACGTTCTCTTCAGGCCCATTATTTCTATTGCAATTGCTTTAAAAACGAAACAAAAAACTGAAGCAAGTTTCACAAACATAGGTGTAAACAGAAAGCACATTTCAAAGTTGTAATCTGTGGTCTCTACAAATTACTTTACTTTCACATAGACATATCTGTACTTATAGCAGAATAGCCACTATACACAGCAAGCTGAATCTCCAGGACTAAAATCATGAGTTAAAGTTATTGTTTGCTGTCTCTGGTTGTAACAGGCCCTTATATTGTGAACATGCACAGAAAAAAACTGTCCAAGACACGTTGATCAGATGTTGTCATCAGTCAAATAGGAACCAGAAACAGCACCACACAGTTCCTCTGAACAATAATTATTCCCCAGACTGTTCAAATTATGACTATAAAGTACTCAAAACTGTTTTTAGTCAGTCTAAGGAATCCATGAGATTCTTGAAATTCTCACAGTCTGAATATAGTTTGGGTTAAAGGAACAAGGATAAAAAAAATCATTGAGCTATCTGCTGAGTAGTAACACGGTTGAAGACTTGCATCTATTTTGTGAGGTGAGAAACAAACACCATTTGCCAGTCAAAGCTTGGCAGTGTTTGTTGGATTAGCCAATCCTTCCCTCAAAACGCTGTGTATTTCCTGCCTCCCATCAAACATTTTGTTGTTCTGACACCTTTGCACACTGGGTCATGGAACAGGTATTTTTCCAGGCTGCAAATCAATTTCAATTCTTAGTGCATTATCTGAACAAATTACTTGCATATAAGAGCTGAAAATGCTCAAAACAAGTGTCAAAATCAGACTGAAAATGTTATAACACATTTGAGCAAATCAAAGGATTGTGTGGTCTAATTACGTTAATCCAAACCCTGAAAGTTTATTAAAACAATTTGACAAATGGCTAAAATTTTTAGACAGCTGAACAAGAGTTCTGACTAAAAATAAACCCACAGGGTAGAATTTATTAGAGAAATGCTTAACAGAGGCAGGTCTTTCCATAAAGTCCTTTTAAAATCTCAGCCTAAACACAGAATTTTCACTTTAATGTATTGCAGCTTATTTGCCCAAGTGAAGTTATACTATGTTAAAACTGTGAGAACAAAGTGATCCCACAATAGCCTATTAACTTTGCCATTTTACCTGAAAATTTAAACCAGGAAACATTTCCCAAAAACATTAAGTTGGCACTGCACAGTTAAGACTTTGGCTCCTGCCCAAGAGACTAACCCTTCAGTTCCGAATATCCCATTTCAAATATGCTTAAAGGGAATTCTATCTTCCACTAACCTGTTCAGTACAAATTCTATAGCGATTTGCAGATTCTACAACCATCTGGAGACAAGTGGGTTCTCTCAGTTACTGAACCACAATGACTTGCATCACTCCTAAGAATGACAGCTTCAGTCCATAATCACTTCTTTTCTGATACATGCCTGCATGAATCCCAATATTCTGAAATGTCCAAGTCAAAGCAGGACAAAAGCAATATAACTTCTATAGAAATCCATACCCTTTTGTACTTGCCAAAATAAAGCAAAACTTGATCACCAAGATCAAGTAAAACACAGATGGTTCTTTATTAAAAGTATTTGTCAATCCACAAATCTTTAACGCTTTTTTGTCATATGAAACAATTTTAATTATTTATTTAGTTATGCATGATAAGCCTGTGACAAGGCAAAGCCATAGCCCATATTCACAAAATTTTTAGCCAGGAATAGTACCCTAAAGAATTAGGTTCCAAACATGAAGAATGTTTTCTGAAATCAGCCCATCCAGTAGATGGAAAAGGGGAAGAAAATTAAGGAAAGGAGAAGGTGGGTGGGGTGGGGGTGGGGAAAGGACAAGCGCTTCTTAATTTGGAATACAAATTCTCCTCAAACGAAATATCAGAGTCACTGCTATTTCCCCAAAACACTCACGATATACGAGTACACTATACTGACTGCTCACCTCTTTGAAGGTTCTGCTGCAAGAATTAGGTAGCTGCTCCAAGAAAACAGCTAGCTGTTCTCGTACAGTTTACTCCAAGGAGCCATCACCCAACAGCAGTCTCTCATGTACTTCATTGCTGAAGTAACGTGCCAGAAATCCTGATGCATTGCAGTTTCCAACAGTCACCATCCCAATCCCTTACTTCCTTGATAACAATTATAACAGAAAAAGGCATTTCCGTGCAGCTCAATAGTTTCTGGTGAGCAGTTCCAGAGACATCTGGCATAAACAGGATCCTATACGTCATAACCTCCAAAAGTTTATGTAAATGCTTCAGTATGCAAGAGCAGACAAAAACCTGAGCAGTAACCTGAACAGTCTGAGAGATAACATTACTGTGGCACTATATAGCTGCTGGTCTATTTGAAGGTCTGCTAGAAGTGAGGAACCTTTGCAGATCAAAAAATAAGAAAATATTATTTACAGAGAACACACCCACTTAGAGTGCATGAATACACCAAACACAGCTAAACTCACGCGCAGCAGATAGGGAAAAGAATAAACTAGGTTTAATGCAACCTTGCAAACATCCTACATCAGAATTCCATGAAATGGTTTGGTTAAAAGCCAGCTCATTGACATTTTCCAAAAAGATCTCATTACAGAACTCTCATACAAATGTCAAATTCATGTTCCTCAATAAGATACATTTTCTCACCTATTCCATATCAGGATTGGCATGCACACCACTTATTCTATTGTTAATCACTATAATAAAGACCCAGCTTCAGCCATTACTGCTGATAGGAGTTTGGTCATTCATAGTGTTATTGATAATACGTCTCAGTATTATAGTTGCATACGCTTTAAGGACAAAATTTCAGTCAGAGTTGGGTTCACTAAGCTGATAAAAACAGAAATATTTTTCAAGCAATAGAATTAAATCATAAACTAAGTATCATACTACATGTCAGTAATAGTCATTTGAAGCTCAAAACACTGTGAAGACCATTCCTCTATGTATAGAAAAAAACATAGTGGGACTGTAAGAAATACTGAGCAGTCATACATACATTGAATATTATTTGGTGGGAGCATATTAGGTAGGAGACTAGTTACAAGAGTTGCTGAAATGGAAGTGAGAATTTTCCCCTTATTTCAAAGGAAAGGAAAAGTAATCTTTTTTGGACCATAAAAATTGAAGGAAGATGTTTGCATCACAGCATTGCTTCATTCCATCTGCCAAGAGGGAAGCTGGAACCACTTTACTTCTGTGATTTTGTTCAAGTGCCAAAGTATTTGGATATAGCTAGCCTAGAAATGAATAAATAAGCTATAGGATCAACTTTCCAAATTATTCCACAACCTCTAACAGAAAAAAGAAGGGAAACAAGTCTCTATACTTCATTGGAATAGAAGTTCTTAAATTTTCTTTTATTTCAGAGAAAAATCACTGTTATCCAACTTCTAACTACTTAAACCAGTGGACTGATGTGCTATGTCAGCACCAGCCTTTTTACATGCTGAAGCCCGGTTTACCTTGATAGTAAAGCTGTTTGCAGAACTGGACAGACACGTAACATGTAAAAAACTGTTAATGAGCCAGGAGATCTAACCTATGTGAATCCCTGCAAACAAAAGACTTGAACTTACTAACATATTTTTATCATCTTCAGTATTAGACTAGAGCTTGAAACATTAGTTTGAATATTTGGTAGCTGTGAGAACAGAAGAAATGGCACAAGAAAAAGAATAAAAATACCAATATTTTGATCAAACTGCTGAATAAACACTACAGAAGGTATTTGCATTTATTGACAATTTAACAGTTCCTACCAGCTAAGAGTCACAATATTTATGTGAAGACAGACCTATTCACATTTTATATCAAATGCATACCTTTTTATCAGTTCAGGTGTTCCTCAGGTGAAAATATATGTATAAGTAATAATTGCCCTCTTTACAAAGGCTGTCAGCTGATTAAACAACATTGTTACTGGCGATGTTCCCATTTCAGAGGATTCATTTAATACCCCAGCACACAGTTTACATTAATTTCATTTTTTGTTTTCCTACCCCTTTATACTTTTATGGAATTCTCACAGGAGACATTCCAGCCCTATTGTGTGCTGCTGCACTCCAGCTGCAAAAGGGCTGGGATTGAGGCCAGCGTATGTGAATACTTGAAGGGTCACAGGGTCAGGAGAAATTGGCTGCTTCTGCTCTTTCACTCTCCTCCGAGAAACTGCTCCACACCTCATCACTGAGAAACACGCCTCCCACAACCGCTTTTGCCTAATGCAACCAAAACACACCAGGAGAAGGCATGAGGTACTGGAAGGCTGAGGTCACATTCCAATCAAGCAGATGTTGAAAAGGAAAAAAAGTGCCCTTAGCAAGACCTTGGGAAAGTAAAAGCATTTCTGTTCGTATTGTTTGTAAAGATGCTAGCCAGTGGAGCAAAGCAAGGGCAGAAAAGGTATCTGACTGTGCTCAGACATGACAAAGTATTTTCTGTGTGTTAATGCCTAATGGTGGCAGTTTTCCCTGTTCATTTACTTTTAACAGTTTGGAAATAATGACCCCAGAAACTGAATTCCTTGACTCAATCATACAAGATGCACAACAACAGTGAAACCAATGGATGTTAATTCCCATTCTCTTGTCTTTCTCCATTCCAATCCTCTGCCTTCTCTGTGGATATTGCCTTAGACATGACCCACTAGTATCTATGCTGGTAGTTTCTTCCTTGGGTAGTAGAACAGGATCCCCACATTTATTCATGTAATTTCATAAAACAAGTACCAATTAAGCTCAGCAGTAATCTGAGCAGATTTATATCTAGTGATCAAGTGCATATGGGTCTATTTATTCTTCTCTTTAGTGAAAGATAAATGAATGTGGCACCTTTCACCTGGAACCCCTAGAGGAATATCTATATTATATCCACTGGTTGATTTTGTTGGCTTTTTCCTACAGCATTTAAATGGATGCATTTTAATCATACTGCCATATTCAAAATATATTTTTCTTATGTATTGATCTCATCAACACTGGAGTATGTATAATCCTCTCAGGTGAGTTCACTGGCTTTTTGATTCTAGAAAGCTCTCCATATAAAGTCATTGGAAACTTTCATCCCTGGTTTTTATTTAGATACTTCAATAATACTTAACAGTTAATATAAAACCTGTTTTCCTGGACTTCCATCCAGGAGGCACAAGGTAACATTCACAAAAGTTTAGCAGTATTTTTTAGCTTTTTTTTTCCAGTTTGATTTCTATTTTTCAACTAATTTGGCTTATTGAAGACTGAAGTTGCTAGGTTTGGATGCATGTTTCTTAATACAGTGTCCAATGTAGCTGGCTGATACATTTATTTTTTTAAGTGGATGGAGGGAATTATTTCATAGAATGGTTTAGGTTGGAAGGGACCTTAAAGATCATCTAGTTCTAACCCCCCTGCCAGGGGCAGGGACACCTCCCACTAGACCAGATTGCTCAAAGCCACGTCCAACCTGGCCTTGAACACTTCCAGGGATAGGGCCTCCACAACTTCCCTGGGCAACCTGTTCCGGTGTCTCACTACCCTCACAGTAAAGAATTTCTTCCTAATATCTATTCTAAGTCTACCCACTTCCACCTTGAAGCCATTATCCCTCGTCCTATCACTACATGCCCTTGTAAAAAGTCCCTCTCCAGATTTCTTGTAGGCCCCCTTCAGGTACTGGAAGACCACAATAAGGTCTCCCTGGAACCTTCTCTTCTCCAGGCTGAACAACCCCAACTCTCTCAGCCTGTCCTCATAGTAGAGGTGCTCTAACCCTCTGATCATCTTCAAGGCCCTCCTCTGGAACCTGCTCCAACAGAACCATGTCCTTATGTTGGGGGCTCCAGAGTTGGACACAGTATTCTAGGTGGGGTCTCATGAGAGCAGAGTAGAGGGGCAGAATCACCTCCCTCAACCTGCTGGCCACGCTTCTTTTGATGTAGCCCAGGATACGGTTGGCCTTCTGGTCTGTGAGCGCACATTGCCGGCTCATGTTTAGCTTCTCATCCACCAACACCCCCCAGTCCCTCTTCTCACGGCTGCTGTCAATCTGTTCTCTCCTTTAACACTCTTTGACCAAATACGTGCATGTACTTGCAGCCACAAACAGAAAGAGACAGTTCCTTAGTGGGAAAGCATGGCTATCTGGTAGAATAAATGTTCACAAATGGTCAAGATTGAGTAGAAATTCCCGTACTCACAGCTTCCAGAAAGAAAGAAGTTGGATACATCATCATAATTGCACGTGTGAGTGCAGAGACAGTGAGGTAGAAAATATTCTTAAAACAGTACAACAAAAGACAGACTTTTTCCTCCAAATTGTGCACTTAATTATGAAGATGCAAAAAGAAAGTGTGTATATACAAATGACAAGAATACTACAGTAATGAAAATGCATGCATTAGCTTGTTAATGATGTAATCCACAAGCGAAGCAACATGCCAAATCCATTTCTGTGGCTCAAAGGGCAAATGCTTTTGGTTGGTTGATTACCTCCTCAACCTGCTTCTGGTTTAATTCTGCTACTTCTGAGCTACCTGGTTCCAGCCACCATCCAGGCTCACTCTCACAACCACTGAAGAAACAACTGCATTGACTTCAGACTGTACCATTTCTCAGTTGGTTATCTCATTTTCAACTAGAAGTTACCAATGCCCAGGTGCAAAAATGGCAATCCTTATACATTTCAGCACAAAGTCACCCTTTTGACTTTAACTGGGGCTGAAGATTATTTGTACTTGACAGCTGATATTGCAGTGTGATAGATAAAGGAATACTTATGACATTAACTACACCAGTTCAGACATTAGCACTGTTATTGTTTCCCAACTAGAAATTACTAAGTTCATTGGAAAGCATCTTACAACTGTAATAGCTGTTTTCACCTGCACATGTGATCTTGCTGTTGGTGACAGGATAGTGTCCCTAAGTGAGACTATTAGACTTTTTCTAGTATAGTAATGCCAAATTTTAATCCCTAAAAGATATATCAAGAGAGGAATTTGAGGTAGTTTCTGCTTGTTTTAAGATATACTTTTGTAAGTGTGTTACAGAAATAACATACAAATCCAGATCCAGGTACATCATCTGAAATTAAAGCCCATTTAAATAAATAATGAAAAATAAAGCATTCTGTCCTACATTGCCATGGTCAAAATATATTCGCAGCTGCTTGCTGAGAGTAGATGAATTAACTTTACTCAAATTAAGTCTCTATACAGGAGTTTCAGAACTTCATAATTACCTTTTTCCTCCTATCATCTTTTAAAGGTATTTTCTGAAAAGACATGATTTCCACTGCAGTTTATACCAGTTTAACTATTCCCTATAATTTTGAAATAATTCAGCAAAGCAATGATATAAAACCCAGTGGAAAATACACATTTTTTTTTTGAGCAGCTTAATTTTTTGTCACTTAAAAAGAGGGTTATAAGTTACTACATGAAAAAAAGGTAATTAGAAAAACAGACACATACTATCCTTCTCCCTATATTTCTGGCAAGTTGGCAACTGCTCAAGGGTGATCAGAGACTGGCCTATTTCTCAAGGACCTCAGGAGATTATTAGACTTTAAATCATAATCTTAGGAAAATGCCTAAAGCAATTTTTCTAAATGATCTTCTACTACAAGAGGGGTGGGAGTATGGGGGGTGTCGTGTGTTAAAAAAAGAAAGAAGTTCTCTTCAAACTGGCAGAGAAACTATAAACAATGGTTTGAGGAAAGCTTGAGACACCCTAGATTGACACGGACCCAGGCAAGTCTGAACTTCTGCCAGAATAAACACATAAACACACTTTATCTGGGGGGGGGGGGGACGGGACGGGGACGACACCAACAAAAAAAATTTCAAACAACTTTATTCATAAGCAAAAGTAAAGCAGTTCAATTGGTCAATGGTACAAACCAGTCCTGATCAATAAGAACAGACTGGAAATGAGGAGTTGAGGAGGAAAAGATCTTAAGAGCTTTCCAAACTGCACGTAGCTGTATGAACACTGGATAAAGCCCTTAACAACAGTGAAGAAATAACTTTACAATGTTGTCCATACTACGATCATAATTTCCTCTTCACAGGGGCAGAAGCTAAGGTGGTGGGCAGGCTGAGCACATTGACTCCAGATGATTCAGCTGATTAGGGACTGGCCCTAAATTTAAGCATTGTCTTTCATGATCTACCCTCTTTAATTCAGCCCCTGCACTCAACATGAATAGCCAAACTTTGTTTACAACTCTGCAGCAAAAATGTTTTCTATCACGCAGTTCCATACAAAATAGTATCCCTTGAAATTGTTTGCAGGACCTGCACTACTACAGTGTTTGAGAGGCAAGTAATTTATGAAATCTGGATCTTAATTCTTCTGTGCGTTAACACCCTCTCTGAAAAAAAAAAGACTCGAAACCATTTATGTTTGCAATAGCTTAGTGAGGTTAAATAAATTAAAGACCATTCTTGGTCACTATATAAGGCTCTAACATGGAGTCTTAAAATGTTCCTCTTTTGAGACATTTTACATTAATTTCCTTTGCTTTTGTTGTTATACTTCTTTTAGCATACAAGTTCTCAGCATGAGACACCCACATAATCTGTGGAATGTTAAAACAATTTATTTTAACAGCTAGAAAGAACTAGTTTGCCCTTTCACATCAATGTCTAACACTAAGGAGTTTTAATTAGAACATGACTGATAAACATGAATATTCATTACTAGTTCTGTCAATGTTAAAATCATGATGTATATACTTCATGGTATGGGATATAAATACACAGATTCTCTAGTTATCTAGTTTCCGCTATGTGTGGCAGTCAAGTATTTTGGAGTAGGCAAATAAAATTTTGGTATCTCTTCTTGGCTTCAGTGTAGATTTGCATAATATAAACAGACACAAGAAAGTAGTAGGGGAGGACTAAACTTTTCTATAGTCTTACCTTTCAATGGTCTTTACTGATGCTAATATATTTCAGGTTATCCATTGGGTTAAAAGTACAAAAAGGAAACAGGAACATGGATCCTTACAGTATTTCAAAATTACTTAGTCCATTCGAATCACTGCATCCACTCAGGAAACTTCAGGTTTCAGGACGGGGACAAAGTGTAATACTGAAGGGAGAATGTACCTGTACTGAAAGGAGGGAGAGCAGGATGAATTTTGCTCTTATTAACACCACTTGCAAACAGCTTGTTTATAACTTCAATCTGAATTAGAATTATCCAAGGACCCAAGGTAGCCTGCAAAATAATAAATTGTATTTCTATACAGTTACTCAATTATATATCATTTTAGTTTCTGATTTTTTTTTTTAAATCAGTAAAATAACATCATCCTACTGGTTTGTAAAAGCTCAAAAATAAACTGATTGATGCAGCATTAGACTAAGACTATTATTTTCCAGGGCAGACTTCTTATATAATTTGATGAGATGCTGGAAATAAAATAGTCAAGATATTTCCCTTCTTTTGCAATTAATGTCAATGATATCTAAAGTTCTTTGGAAACAGTAATAATAAAAACTTGCAAAGCAGTTTATTTTAGCCCTTTCTTTACTGAAACAAAGAAAGTTTATTATCTTTATTTCTGACTGTTATTGTCCAAGCTGATAAACCAAGTGAGTGTTGTTTTTCCTTGGTATGCCCTTATTTATTTTATGTTCACGTTTCAGGGATTAGTATCAGAATAGGTTAAGTAATAACAATCAGAATTTACGATAATAAATATTTTGCCAAGCAGTTCAAGATGAAGGTCTGAGAAGGTTAAAAAGCTGGGGAAAAAAACCAAACAAATCTCTTCAAACATTCTACCCTCCCCACCCTCACTTCACATAACATCATTATATCTGACTGACATTAATAGTTTCAATACTATTTAGTCTTAATATCCACGTGTGCTTTTTGCTATCCCTGTGACATTAAACACCACAACTTCCTATAACTGGACCATGTGCACAGATGTAAACAAGACTGTTCAGTTCTTCTGCAAAGAACAAAAATGATGTACCTCTCGCAGAACGGTGTGAAGCATTATTCAAATATCTTAAACTACTGGTGACTAATGATAACCCTGTTCATTTCAGTCAGACACAGGTCTTTAAGCTTTTGAAAAACTACCTCAAATCCATGTTATGCCCTCAGTTCTGACAGTTCTGGTCATGAGCAATATGATGTGATAAGAGGCCATGAAGACAGATATATAGAGCATATTTTCCTTGGTCAGTCTCTAACATATAACAACAGTTGTTTCCATTCTGCTTTCAAGGAAACATTAAACATACTCTTTAATTAAAACATGAGCACATGCCCAAGTGTTCTATGTAATCTCAAACCTTTCTTGCTGAAACAACGCTTTATGTTTTGGAGCATTAAAACATGACAAAAGTGGAAAAGTAATCAGAGATGCGCTGATTATAACCAACTTTAGTTTCTTTGTCAGATAGAATTTTGGTTAAATTAACTACATGAAAAATGTAGTTATTGTATATAGCAGACTGAGGTTTAATACAACAAGTTATACATTACATACAGCATTATGAAAATACATTACAGTGAAAAAAATATAAAAATTTATTAAAAACCTCTGCATCATTATTTTTGGGACAAATCTATAGGTCTCCAAATATACAGGTTTCTTCAATGACTTACAGAGCAACTGAATTTAAATTTGGCTTGTTCTTCTGCAAGCATATTATCACTGATATTTCAGATAAATGACAAGAAAAGATAAGTGGTATTTATATTTATTTCTCAAATACATTGCGTATATACAACCATGGCTGTCTCTCAAATACACCTTTCTTTTACAACTTCACGGAACTGGAGTTGGATGCAACTGTTCTACACTTCCACTAGTTCTTCAGAAGATAAACAGAATCATGGAATATTTGAAGTTAGAAGAGACCCATAAAGATCATTGAGTCCAACTTCCTGCTCCTCACAGGACTACCTAAAACTAAACCATATCACTAAAAACATCAGCCAGATACTCCTCAAACTCTGACAGGCTTGGTGCCATGACCATTTCCCTGGGGAGCCTGTTCCAGTGACCAACCACCCTCTCAGTGAAGAACCTTTTCCTAATGTCTAATCTGAACTTCCCCTGACACAGCTTCATTCCATTTCCTTGTGTCCTGTTGCTAGTGGCCAGCGAGAGGAGATCAGCACCTCCCCCACTATTGCCCCACTTGAGGAAGTTGTAGACTGCGATGCAGTCACCCCTCAGCCTTCTCTTCTCCAGGCTGAACAAACCCAGCAATCTCAGTCACTCCTTGTTAAGTCTTGCACTCAAGATATTTCACCATCTTGGTCACCCTCCACTGGACACTCTAATAGTTTGATGTCCTTCTTATATTGAGGCACCCAAAACTGCACACAGTACTTGAGGTGGAGCCACACCAGTGCAGTGTAGAGTGGGACAATTGCCTCCCTTGACCAGCTAGCTATGCTGTGCTTGACACACCCCAGTACATGTGTGATCCTTTTGGCTGCCAAGGCACAGAGTTGACTCATATTCAACTTGCCATCAACTCAAACCCCCAGGTCTCTTTCTGCAGGGTTGTTCTGCAGCCTCTTGCCCCCCAGTTTGTATGTATAACCAGGATTACCCCATCCCAGGTGGAGAATCTGGCACTTGCTCTTGTTAAGTTTCATATGCTTCGTAATTGCCCAGGTCTCTAATCTATCCAGACCTCTCTGTAAGGCTTCTCTACCCTCAAGGGAGCCCAGAATTCCTCCTGGTTTAGTATCATTGGCAAACTTACTTAATGTACATTCAGTTCCTGGGCCCAGAATATTTACAAAAACATTAAAGAGCACTGGCCCTGAAATTGACCCCTGCAGAACCCCACTTGTGACTGGCTACCAGCCTGATGTAACCCCATTTACTATAACTCTTTGAGCCCAACCTGTCAGCCAGTTGCTCACTCAATGTATTATGGACTTGTCTAGCTGTGTGCTGGACATTTTATCCCGAAGGATACTGTGAGAGACAGTACCAAAAGCTTTGCTAAAATCCAAAACCACTGCATCTAGTGGTTTCCCTTGGTCAACTAGATGGGTGACCTTGTCATAACAGGAAATTATGTTTGTTAAGCAAGACTTTCCCCTCGTGAACCTGTGCTGCCTGTGACCAATTACTGCACTGTCTCTCAAGTGTTTTTTAATATCTCCCAGAATAACATCCATAATTTCACCAGGCACTGAAGTAAGACTGACAGGTCTGTGATTACCAGGGTTTTCCTTCTTTCCCTTCTTGAAAATTGTACATTTGCCAGCTTCCAGTCAACTGGGACCTCTCCAGACTCCCAAGACCATTGAAAAAATAAAGAGATGTCCTGCAATGATATCAACCAGCTCTTTCAGTACCCTGCAATGAATCCCATTGGGCCCCACAAATTTATGTGCATCCAGCTGCAGCAGCAAGTCTCATCTGTTGATCTGTATTTGTAAAAATAGAAGGGAAGATCTCCCATTTCAGAATAAGTGGTACTGCTCATTCTCCTCTATGTGTCACAATATTAAAAGCCATCAGAAGACAGAAAATTTATATAAATTCCAGGGACTTTGTTTTTTAATTATAATAATAAATTCAAACTTTGAGTGACATCTCATATTGAGCTACATAAATAAGGGGGCTTGCCAACTTCCAAAAGATATCTAATGTCAAATCCTTTAAAAACAGCAAATGAAATAGTTTCCAACCATGTTGACTCCCCAATTGCTAAAAGTTTTGATCCACATGTCTAATGGACCCTTAGCAAGATCCACAGCAGCTTCATTACTGTGTCCTGAAATCTATATAAGCCATCTATCTCAGTTAGCAAGGTAGATGGTATCGTACTACGAGCTGTCACATGACAAAGCAGCCATCATCACTAACTACAGCTGATCAAATAATCCACTGCAAACTACTCATTGGACCTAGCGTGAGGTATCTATGAACAAATAACAATTTGATTGAAGTGCTGACACCACAGTAAGAGCGGTTCTTAGCTGATTCATTCAAGCAGTAGAATGCTCAGCCAATTTGGATGATAAAGTCAGGCAGGCCTTCAGAGGCTTTTCAGTTCTGTGTTTGCGTGCAGCTGGAGTATCATGCTATGTGCACTGTCTATTAGTGCTCTCCAATATCAACCCTGATACTCTACCTTGATTTCAATATATAGAGTCAGTATGTGCATACAAAAAAGGAGAGGAAAATTCAAATAAGAACATAATTTATATATTCTCTTCTACAAAGTGTAAAAGAAAGGCAAAGTGTCCTAAAGTTTGTTCAATTATTTACAAATATTCCTCAGGAGAAAGAAAAGAACACAAAGGCAGAATTCTATGTGAATGAAAATTATTGAGCTAAAGTATCAATAAGTGGCCAGCTCAGGACCTGGCTAAGCCTAGTATGCCACAGTAAATCATATAATCCCTTGGATCTTTATGTCTGCTTCCAGGCAAGTAGACAACCATGCCCCTGGGAGACTCTGCCCAACACATAAGATGTCGACACAAACTCACTATTTATAATTCAGGTAGGCAATATAGTTTGAGATTCTTATTTGCTGACACATGAATACAGTAGGCTTAAGGAAATAGCACGTGCTTTCAGCCTTTAATTTGACTAGATTCTGCATGCAGCACAGACTATTGATAAACACACAGCAAGCATACACAAACATGCATATTCTTAAAAGTATGATTTAGCCTTTTTTCAAATATAAGAAAAAACCTAACAAATGGGGGAGGGAAGCAGCAGCCATGGTACAGTAGTTTTTCAACCGTAACAGCATTGAAAGCTATATGCATAAAAGAACATCTAGTACTTTTCGTTACTTCAGTTACTATCCATCAGGAGATCAGAGAGCCAAACACCAGTTATTGGGATAACAAATATATGCATATGGTAGTAGTAGTTAAATGAATAGTTACCCACACTTAGTAAATGGTAACTCTACTAAGGGTCGAATTGGCTCACTTAGTATGGACACTGCCAGAAACATCTGTATTTGTGTCACAGCCCTAGTGCCACAGGGTTTAATAAATAGGTATCTACTTTATCGTGGAAATGTAGCTCATCTCAGCTTCCATCTGATGAGCTCTCATGACTGAATCCTGAAGTCAGTCACTGAAACAATCACCGAGGAAATGGGATACCTTAGGAGAAACTCAGTTATGCAATTCATCAGTAAAGATGCACAGAACACCCTTGTAGTGCTGGCAGTCCACATAGCTTAAAAGGATGCATTTGTTCCTGTCTGATTTCTTGACTGTAGCAAAACCACCTCAAAATAAAAACCTGCTGATTAACAAAATTTAAATTTTGGAAATTAATAAGCCTTGTAAAAAATAGACCACATTCGCCCTCAGTGGGACCTGAGGTCAGTAGCACTATGCTGAGAACATGATTTGAGAGTTCAACTTAAGCATTCAGAGTCCTTTACAGAGTACAAATTTAGCAAATTATTTGGTATCAGCTTCAATGTGGCAGCTGTGACAGTGGCATTTGTTGCCTGGCACATCTATTGTATATCCCAAGTGTTTTTCTCAAGGCATAAATTCATAGAGTACTTGCCCTTGAAAATTTGCTTATTAATTTTAGAACTGAAAAAACTAGAAAGTAATTGATAGAGAAATATTTTTTAAGGTTTTTTCAGTTTTGCCATTTTAGAAGATAAGAAACACAGGTGGACAGTTCTACTTGGACTTGTTAATTTGTTGATGAAATCACAGCAGTATCCTTTACGAAATGAACAGTATTTTCTCTTGAAATGACAGAAAGATACACTGTAGTGTCATATATAATCAGTACATTTGTGAAAAAGATTGATAACACACCAGACAGAAATAGACCATAGTCTTAAAACCAAATCAAATGAGGAATAAATGTAAAGTGCTTAAATAGTAAACTAAATGTACTATAGATCTTATTCAAGAAAGATGACATTAAATTGAAAAATAATCCGTATTGATTTTAATATTTTTTCTCTGGTTTTCCATCTTTTTATAAAAGAAGTGAGCTGCAGAAAGGGGAAGAGTTGAAGGACAGGGACACGATTTCTTTTCCTCAGTATTCTTGCAAATATTTTACCCTTTTCATTCTGAAGTACAATTTATAAAATTGCTTATAATGAAGAATAGCAAAAAAGAACAAAATAGAAATTGGTTTTCGTCAACATGGTTCTTTTTTGTGTTCCCAAAGCTTTTATTACATCTCTTTTCTGATTTTAGCTAACATTTAAAATGACACAATAGAGAATAGCTAAAGAGGCCACCTCACCCCCTGCCAGGGAACACAGAAAAGAGCAGTAGCAATTCATGGGTCCTTGAAGCCATGAGAATTTCTACTATTATAGCCTCCAGAAGACTGAACAACTACTGATGTGTACAAAGTGGGGTATCAGTGAGGTAATCAAGACTAAACACAGGAAACCAAACTTAAGACTTGTAATTTTGATGATATAAACCTCACTTATTTTAATTTCAAGTGCACTTATGACTACCTTTTTTCATTTACAGTTGCTGAAGTTCCAGGACGAGTGTTACACAAACATTTTCATTCATGATTCTCAAAAGAGGCTAAAAGCAACACTGCGTTCATTTTGAAAAGGTAGATTCAGATAATTTACTGCTAGGCCTAGAAACGTCACTAGTTCTGAATTTTTTAGCTGGGCTCTACTTGTTGATTTCAACTTAAACAACAGGTTTCTTCCACCAGGGAGATCCCTTTCCTCCACACTTACGCATACCACTGTGGAGGAAAGCTATGCATTTAAGAGCCAGTCCCTCATGTTTAAACAACAACATACTTTTGGTTTCTCCATAGAACTTGTAAGTTGGAAATTCATTCCTCTCCCTGTTCTATCAAGCTTTCTATTCTCAGTGTATGCTGTCAGTCAAGTTCTTCTCCCAGATACTTGGGAAGGGGAATACGTATTTTCTTGTGGGATATGTTGGTATTTGCAGACATTCTTATTTTGCCATTCTATTTGCAAATCTTTTGCTGGAATTAAATTACACCAGCTCCCCTCTCAGTAATGCTGACTTACATTCTTATTACCAGCACTTCTAGCACCTTCTTTAAGCAGAAAAGTTAGTATTTAATTATTCTTACTATTGCCCAACGTACAGTCTTTCCCCGTTATCTTTTGGGCAGATAGACTGTTTCCTAACACCACGCTACTGCACCTATGGAACAGCCATTTATATGGGGGTGGCAGAATGAACCCAGATGTCCTTCTCTCATGTTGCCAGGTTTCTCTCTTTAGTCTCAGAGAAGAGGTAATCAGAATATGTATTTTTCTGAGCTTTCTTCACACTAGGAAACCCATACTAGAGAAGGCACGCCTCAGCTCAAATGATCGCTACTAGAAGCTATTGCGAGTATATTTTAAAGGTTGTTCATATAGTCCACCAATACCATATTATTTTATATCATTCTGGCTGACAATTCCCAACAGATGAACTAACAAAACTGAAGAAGGGCGTGAGAAGAAAACCGGGAAGTCTGATGTAACTGGAGCAGTAAAGTAATTCCAGAACTCACACCAAAGTTTTATTAATAAAACTGTACATTTTGTTGGAGTGGATTTCAGGGTTAATTAATAATGCTCTATAGCTAATAATTAATCTCTCTCAGATTTGGCATTGTGTTACTCAAAGAAAAAGACTACTTTTGGGACTGAAAATATAGGTCACAGAACTATGCTAAGGACATACTTTAGGGAATTCTTGTAGTATTTCCACGCTCTGAAATGAATAGTTCTATCAATTCATTGAATAATATTTTTTTTCTTTATAAAGATGTAGACTACACTAGCTGGAACAGCTTTTTGCTTATGACTTCCCCACCCCTTTTATGTTTCTTGGGTATCTTCAAAAAGATACAACATAATTTGCTCCCTGTCTTTTTGGTCTTAAATCTCTTTCCACTGAAGCCATAGGTCAAATACCCACTGAAAGAATATTGAGGATCAAGCTTTAAGTTCCCATTATTAGACTGTCACATTTAATATCACCTTCCTTGTCTCTCATCTGCTTCTGATTGTCTGGGCCAAAAAGTGTTCTTTTTTATAAAGAAAGGTGCTGCTTTGGTGACACAAAAAATGAAATAAACTGCATGCAAGTCTCAGAGATATTTTGTCTAAATAGATCACTACTAGTAAGAGCTGAACTGGGAACTTTTCATTACATTTTGTCACTGTTTCACTCTCCTTCAAGAACATTAATCTCCAAACTAAGAATCAGGTAATAATCCTCAAGAAATCATCCCATTATAAGTTAATGGCTGGATTTTCAGTTAATGGACCAAGCTGAAGACAAGGGCAGTTAGCACTATAACAAACTACAGTAATATAACCAATTTCAACAGTATTATTGCTATCATAAACTGTATGAAATGGTTTATAAAAGCAATGGCTTTTTTTTTTTTTTTAAAGTTATGTGAAGTAGAGTAAATGAGAGACTGCTTTGTTAGATAGGTTGTTTCCAACCAATTTTCTAAGCATTTAGGACACAGGGAATGCTCTGATAGTTGTATAATGAATATTTTAAATGCACCAGAGGTTGTTCTTTGCTCTAATAAGTGGTGGAAATCATTAACTCATTTATGTGATCAGATTTCAGTGAAGCTGGTCTATAACTCAGTGTAGGAAAAAAAAAAGCACCAGATTCAGACTATGCTCAGTTCCATTGCCAGATCCCATCACTTGACCATTTAAAAAAAAAAAATCTCATAATCTGCCAGCCAATTATGTTACAAGGCCAAAGGAGGATGAAAATAAATATATCGAGAGCCTTGTTCTGCACTCAGTGCTACAAGTAAACTAGATCAGCAACTGCCAGGAAAAAGTCAAGCTTTATGCATTTCTGCACTTTGACTACACAGTGGAAATAGATTTTACTTCATTTACTTTCAGATACGATGCATGTTTTCTTCAAGTGATAACTTAGCACTTAGAACAATTAATACAAGAAGGAAGTCGTTTATTCAGATAACACATTGCTAGCCAGTTCAATAATTCTGCTTCTAACTTCAGTGACCAGACAGAGATTCTCAACTCCCTTTCCATCCAAACATAAGAACAGCTAAGCTGACAACAAGAGAGGATGGGGGGAAAGGGAAAAGATCTTTAAGGGACAGTGGGGGAGGGGAGGGGAAAACAAAGAAAAAAAAAAAAAAATCACACACAGAGAGAACATACATAGCACACTGAGTCTATACTACCCACTGATGCTTGAGCTACTCAGGTAAACATTACAATATATACCTGTGACAGTGTGCTTCCCCCCTCTCTAGGCACCACCTGATCTTTATCTCCTGTAACCTTGCTCAAGCGATAACCATCCGTGGTGGTCATAATGGGTGCATGTAGTTGTGATGGTGGCATCTGGTGCTCAGTGTGGTTTCAGGGAGACTGATAACAACACAATAGCCAAGGGCTAACTTAAGCAATACTGGTTCTGTGGTCAATATGCAAATATGACTATAGGTCAATCATCTTACCCCCATAAATAGTGAATAGCCCAAGAGCCCTTTGAGTTCTCCTGAACGGCAGCAGGCTGCACACCAGGATCTCCCCTTGAATAGGGACACCGCTGAAGGTTACTACTCCTCAAGGTTGAGAGATTCCCTGCCACAACAGATCCTCAGTAAGTGACTAATAGCATGCTGAACTTGGAAATCTTAACTAAATTATATAAAGGATTGATTGTGCACATATAATCCATTAGACATAAACGGTTGACCAAGTCTGGGACTAGGATTGGATCCAGCCACACCTAGACTCCTCTCTGAGGAGGAGTTTAGAAAGCAAGGGGGTCTTTTCTGAAACCTTGACTCAACGGGAGGGTCTCCCTGACAGCTCTGTCTGACCCTGTCCTTTATGCAGTAAATAACCAAGTGTGCCTTGCCATCTTGAATCTCATTAAAACTGTTGTATTTACCATCAAACTCTGTTAAATCCCTGCTTTAGATCAATAAATGTATTGCTGCTTCTCTCTATGAGTGAAGTGCACCGCTCCATCCGCGACAATACCACAAATCGAACATTAATCTTCGGCTA
Organism: Burhinus oedicnemus; assembly: GCA_008921705.1. Classification (NCBI taxonomy): domain Eukaryota; kingdom Metazoa; phylum Chordata; class Aves; order Charadriiformes; family Burhinidae; genus Burhinus; species Burhinus oedicnemus. The sequence continues at coordinate 105,208 of VFFE01007220.1, forward strand.
GAACGTGGCAGTAGTAGACACCTGCAGAGCAGTAGCTTCAGACTTCAACCCTTACATTAGCACAGGTCATATGGAATTTTTCACTAGTTTCATAATTTCACAGTAGTAATAAAATGCTACCATTTTTTCTTTAATCTCAATCCTCCCTCAACTCTAGAAGCAATCAGTGATGACACTGCACAGTCTGTGCTACTTCTCAATGTTTTCCTGAAATATATGTCCTTTCTCCAGACTATGGCTTGAGTTTACCATGGGTCTGACCCTCTTCATTCCTCTACCCTGTAATGTAAGATTATTCTAGTTTAAATAAATAAGCTTAATATTATCAATTATGCATCATGGTTTAGGCTAATCTAGATTTAAATCTGTTTCCAATAAATAAATCAGAGATAATATCCAACATACAGAAATATTTGTTCATTAAGAGGGAAGAAATGAGAGGGTGGAATAACAACATCTCAAGTTATTTACATAACAGCTTTTACATAAAAAACCCCGAAAAACTAAAGGTCCTGTGCCCATGGACACTGTAAATGGAGTGCAGTCAATCATATTTTTATGTTACCTGTGACCCAAATATTTTCTTGGAGCATTTTTTTGAATAGCTGCATCAGGGAATAGAAGAAAATGTCATGTTGTTGCAAAAGGGCAGTCATTGTAGTGGGATATATAAATATGAGTATAGCCTGCCAGATGCACAATATCTTTTTGCTCTCCTCAGCATTGATAAGGCCTCCACTGGAATATTGTTTTTTAAGGGAGATGTGGCCCAACAGCAGAGTCCAGAGTACAGTAACATGAGCTGTCACTGGTTCAGAAGATGCAGTCAATACTCAAAACCAATCAGACTTATTTAACCTAAAAAAAGGAAGGGCTGATGGAGAAAAATCTTCAAATACAAGCGTCTTTTGCAGAATAAAAGAAATAGAATAGCATAGACTATTTCAGTTGGAAGGGATCTACAATAATCATCTAGTCCAACTGCCTGACCACTTCAGGGCTGACCAAAAGTTAAAGTACATTAAGGACACTTTCCAAATGCCTCTTAAACACTGACAGGCTCGGGGCATCAACCACCACTCTATGAAGCCTGTTCCAATGTCTGAACTCCCTCTTGGTAAAGAAATGCTTCCTAATGTCCAGTCTAAACCTCCCTGGCATAGCTTCGAACCATTCCCATGTGTCCTCTCATTGGACATCAGGGAGAAGAGGTCAAAACCTCCCTCTCCACTTCCCCTTCTCAGGAACCTGGAGAGAGCAATGAGGTTGCCCCTCAGCCTCCTTTTCTCCAAGCTACACAAGCCCGAAGTCCTTAGCCACTCCTCACAGGACATTCCTTCCAGTCCTTTCACCAGCTTTGTTGCCTTCTTTGGATGCATTCAAGGACCTCCACATCCTTAAGTTGTGGGGCCCAGAATTGCATACAGTATTCAAGGTGAGGCCGCACCAATGATGAATACAGCAGGATAATCACCTCTTTTGACTGACTGGTTATACTGTGTTTGATGCACCCCAGGATGTGGTTTGCCCTTTTGGCTGCCAGGGCACACTGTTAACTTCTGTTGAGCCTGTTGTCAACCAGCACCCCCAGATCCCTTTCTGCAGGGCTGTTCTCTAGCCACTGCTCTCTCAATTTACCCTTGCAGCCTGTGTTACCCTGTCCTAAGTGCAGAATCTGGCATTTAGGCTTGTTAAATTTCATCCTGTTAATCATTGCCCATAGTTCTCCATATCCATGCTCAAAAAGTCATCAAGTGATAAGTTTAATCTATATCTTCCTCGAAGTTCACACATTAGGAAAACTATCTACCAACAACTGAATGGTAGAATAGGTTTTCTAGGAACATCATGGTGTTCCTGTTGTAAATCTTTTAAGTTCTACTAAAATTTCTATCACTGTATTCCATTTAGTATCAAGTCTATTTACAGAACTTCAACTCAAGAAGAGTTTGGAATACTAAGCCAATTATACCAGGCTCTCCAAGTCATAGGTAGAAGATATTAGGCTTATTGCAAAGGAGAACAAATACATTGCCTAAAGGTTTCTGGGGCTCATCAAAAAGTTGTGATATAAAATGCTTCCCATATGAAGGAAAAGCCTTTTGGCAGGTAGTGATTAGAATGGAAATTCTGGAAGCCTAGGGCTCTTTCTAACTTTTTACTGTGATCTGTCACGTGACCTTAGACAAGTTTGAGGCTGTGTTTTATGAGTCAGCCTCAACAATTGTCCCAAATTTGTCCATAAGATCTTTTACTTGAAATACAACTTACAAAAAGCAACACTATCCATTGGAAACTAATTCTTGTTTCAAGTAACAGCCACTTTCTTATAGCGTTAATAATGCTGAGCATTCAGCTATTGCTTAACCAGCTTTCTCCACATCTGGTTTACTTGACATAAGCCTATTATCAAAGCATCACCGATTTGTGTATTTGCTGACTGGATGCATCCTCAGCCACTGCAGGAGAGAAACATCTTTTCCTTCTTTTCACATGGTCGATAAAATATTTGAATTGAAGAACTTGTGCCTTGAATTCTACCTTTTCATATTCAGTTATAGATCAGAGGAAAAATAAAACAAATATTTGTAATATTTCATCTCATGATAAGTACTTGATTGCTTTATTAGATGATAGTTTCTCATCTTTATAGTGAACATAAACATTAGATTAATTTAAACAATTAATTTCAAAATTAGGATGACAGAATTCTCTACATTTACCATAGAAGTTAAACGTCATCAGTATTACAGATTTTTTAATCCATCTATTGTGTTTCTCATACATTTGTGTACATAGAATTAGGTTTTGTGCCACAGTTATGTCGTTTTAAAATTCTTCATAGGATGCTTCCATCCTGTTCCTCAAGCAGCTGTTCCACATTCTTAACAGATTTTGCATATTAATCTTCTTATGGTATCTATTTCAGGTTTCCTTTAATATTCAATTTCTGTGGTTCTTTAAACTTTTTACCTTCCAAATAGTTGTATAAAACTCGTGTTCTCTTATATCTACATTATAAGTAACAGTTTTGAAAAGATTAAAGTAATCTGTTCTAGTTTCTTTATCATCTTAATTAAGAGCTACAGTCTTCAGCTTATTAAAATCTAGGTCCCATGATGCCTCACTTTATTCTGGGCTAAGCAGGACATGAGGTAAGCATCCCTCTTTCCCAGGATATGAGAAGGATGCGGAATGGTCTTCACCACCAGTATTCTACCTCTCAAAGAAAGGAGAGCCACAATGATACTGTACTTTTCCATATTTAGTGCACTCAGCCACAGACTGGCATGCTGTAAGATGAAATGGAAGGAAAGACTGCTCACATTTTTGATGGTATTTCCTACTGTCATAAGGTTTAACACACATCACACAATTATCCACTAGCAGCCCTCACTTTTGTTTTTGTTAGTAGTCATCTTCCTTCTTCCAATGGAATATCCGTGCAAAAGGTAATTTCCCCTCAAATACAGGTCATCTTCCTCTTTCTCGCATACCACATTTTGTTATTTTGTGCTCACGTTTGTAATTTTACCCAGTCCTTCTGTATTAGTTTGCTCTGTCCAAAAGGCTATTTGCAATTTCTTCAACTGAAAGTGTCATTAGTATGCTGGTTACTGCCTCTTTTTAATCACAAAAATGGATTTAATCCCAGTACCAGCAGTACCCCTCTGGAATACCTCATCCTTGATGGAGGTCCTTTTCAATTACAGACTGTGAACAGGCACTTCAAATTCCCTCTTTTTGTACTGAGACAGATCATTCACAGTTAGAAAGCTCCTTTGACTTTCCTGGTACTGATTAGGGGAGATTTGGACTGTTTCCGTGCTGCATAACATCCTGTATATCTAACAGGCTCACAGGCAGTGCATCTATATTTCACTGCAATCTGATTACAACAGACAACTGGCTTTTGCTTTTCACTTCTGTGATTTCAAGGCAACAAGCAGTGAGAAACATATGGCACCATTGCAACAAGACTAGGATATTTAAGTCTTCTAGAGAACCAGCTGACCTCTGACTTGCAAATGGTAATTTTCTGATTTTTAAAATCTCAGCAGTCTACACTGCATAAAAACTGTCAGTTAGCTTAACAACCTGTACACATACAGCATAATGTCTTCCAATAACACTGCCTGCCAGGAGTCACCATCTGTACTTCCTCTGTCGAGAACAACCACACTGTTACACAAAGTTGGGCTAACGTGAGAATAACATACAGGATTTCTCACCACAAATGTCAGGGTGCATTTGAAGGCTTCACCTTCATCATTTTGTAGGTGCATAAAGATTCCCATTTTTATACTGTTTCCGTCAGGCTCCTAAACAGCAAGAGCAAGGAGAGCAAGTTACTGGAACAGAACAAGGTCTTTGGGAGTGCAAAGCTTTTCAAGGCTGTGACAGCTGGCTGTGTCTTCATGTCACATGTTCTGGGGGGTGAAAAAACAAACCTACCCCAGCCATCAGCCACTAGAAACAAAGGAGTGATGGAGCCATGCAGATGGTGGGGCAAGCATATGGAAATCTAAGTCTTGCTTTGACTAATGCAGGGGCAGCTGCTTAGCTGATATAAACCAATTGGGTCGTGACAAAATACACAGCTGAGGATCTGCCCACATTTCATTGTCTTCTCTTCTGTAAGCGAAAATGTCAGTGTTCCATATACATATGTGCCTCTACAGCAGCTACACAAGAGTAAGAGTAACTAAAACCAAAAATTACTGTCCCAAAGCTGTTATTGATCCTGTCCTGCCACAACCGGATCACCAAATTCTTGTCATGCTGACTACCCTGCAGGCAGTTCAAGTTGTGCACCTCCGGCAGCTGAGGCATTATCTAGGTCCCACCCAAACATTAAGTGCTCATAATGCCCTGCTTCTATCTCTTCTACCTTCTACTGACTCAAGGATGATCCTGTTGCACAGTTCTTAGTTCAAGCTTTCTTCCTCGTCTAATGTATTGCTTTCTGCTTTGTACTTGCCTTCCTGTTGTCTACCGAGTGAGCTATGCAATTCCCACATACAGCACACACCTCTCTTTCTGGGTCTCAAACCCTCAGCATTCTGAGAATTTTCTCAGAACATAAGCTAACAAAACCAGTGTTATAAAGCTTCAGATTGAACCCTAGAGGGAACAGAGCTGAAAAAAATTCCATTCCTTCCTGAGCCTCCCTACTGTCATCCTAAAGAACCATGGCAATCAAAAGGAGAAGAGAAGAATGCAAGAGTAATTGCTAAACTCGCATGTAAATGTGCTATTCTCAGCCAACATCATCTTACAGCTATTTTTTATAGGAGTGCATGACTGCTAAGATAAAAGAACACTCAGGAACTTGCGTCCTGTGCTTACACTACTTTCTATGAAGGTACTTTCTGGAGGACAAAGTTACCTCTATACCTGTGAAAACATCATCTCTCTGTGTATGTGATAACGCGTGCGCAAAGTTTCTCTGGTGCTATCTGTAAGATGGAGGCTTGGGGTAGGAGAAAAAGCATGAAGGGTTGGTGCCAAAGACGTTAGATTTATTTTAGAAATTATACTGGAATACATGGGTGTTACATAAAACCATTGCAAGAAAAATTCTTAATGCATTTGCTTCACCTGCAATGCTGTATTTGCTCAGCAAATCAGCACATTGGAACACTGATCACTTACAATGGTCACCTGTACACCATATTTACAGTATTCACTTGGAGTAAGCATCACTTCAGCATTTGGGACTTTTTGAAGCCCTGGGTTTTATCCAATTTTCCACTTGGGTTGAATGAGGCACAAGCAGGTCAAGTGACTTTTCCAAAGTCACAAAGAAAATATATTATTTACATAAAATCAGAAATCCAGGACACTCCTACTTTTAGTTTTCTTGCTTTTAAAGCTAAAACTTAGTCCATGTATTCCAAACAAGAATGATATTCTGCAGAAAACCTATGACAAAAAACATGCAAACAAATTTTTTCTGTATAATAAATAGGTATGCTAGAAAACACTACTATTACTATGCCTAATTCCTCCCTTTCCTATTTCATATATGTATGAGTAACATACACTAAAATGACATATGCTACAGAAGCTGGCAATAGTTCAGAATTTAAGTTTTAACCTTTAGAGAATAAAGTTTGATTAGTTAAGGAGTTGTTCAATGTTTCTGAACAACAGGTGCCCTGATTCCCCAGTAGGACCCCTGGACCACAGAATGTTAGTAACAGAGACTTCATCTTGAACCTAATCACCGTAGAAAATTACATCTATTCCTCAGCTTCACCATAAGTCAAAGAGTTGTCCAAATAAATGACTACACCTCTCTATTCTAAAGAGGTTTATTCAATTGAACTCTTGACAGATGGTCTTAAAAGTCTACCTAAAAGGCGGCATGCACTGCCATGCAAGTATTCTCAAGCTAGCCAGTGTATTATTTGGAAGAAGCCGCCTGTAACATAACTCTGTAGTAAAGGTGTAACACTATACTGGTGCAGTTGTTTTTTCCAATACCTCAGCTAGCTTAGGGACCTCTACCGAGCCATGAGCCAATCTAGTCCTCAGGTCAAATGTGCAAGCGTACCATTCTAAATGCAAGGACGAAAACTGTGATCACAAGGAGATCAGCTTTGGCCACGTAACAGATTCAGAAAAGAAGTATTAATCTTTTAGTGATTCATTCAATTGTTTGTAATTAGGACTCCTTCAGTCCTGCAAATTACAGCATAAGATAAAAAAGAAATCTCGTTCTTGAAACAAAAAATTCTATCTAGCTATCTTCAAACATTTGCTTCTTAAGTACAGCTGACTTCAAAGCTCTTAGTTCGCACACCTGATCCTTTAGTGATCCTTTACAGATTTTAAGGATTTCTAAAGTACCTACTCTTCCCTCAGGGTGCTCAGCACAACACATCGCTACTAATACCATAAATAGTTTGAATTACAGAGTCCACGTTTTGAACACCAGGGCCCTCTTAGATAATGCAGCAACATGCCACTTCTTCATTGGTAATAGATGCCTCAGACTTTTTGCATATATATGGTATCCATGCAATTTTGTATGCATGCAATTAACTACTCTTCCAGAGCTGGTAAATGCCACATTAGAAGTCTGCAATGGCAATCTTGTTTTCACGCTGTCCTGAAAAGCAACATAGACTCAAACTGCAAACAAATCAACTTATTCCAGAAAACAGCTGCCAAAACTCTGTTCCAAAGGCCACATAACACAAACTCTTGCCCTCAAAGCAGACACCAAATCCTTCTCAATAATCCAACTTACCTCCAGCCTGTGATTGTCCTTCAGAAACCAAAAGTTTTTCAGTTTTCTCCTGAAACCAGGCCACAGTGCTCCTGCCCTTTTCAACCTTATTTCACTAAGGAAAACTTACCTCCTTTCTTCCTCCTGCCTTATATTCTACAGGTGGGCCAATTTTCTACCACTCTTTAATTGTAACTTGGGTTAACTCCTTCATTACTGGAAAGAGATCATGAACACAGATAATAGTTGGGAAAATAAGGGCAAGTACTAGAGCAATGTATTGCAGGTTATAGATCTATTTGTGGCTGTTCCTTTATGCATCTGTCTTTGTATAAATCAGAAAAGGCTGGTCCTGTAGCTGTGCTTATGATTTCTGTGCTTTAATTAAACATCTCACATAATTTCAAGGGCTGAAGAAGGTATAAGTATTGCATTTATTAAGGTAGTTTTGCCAGCAGGCAACAAACTGATGACTGATACTCAAAAAGTCAGATCCAGTAGTAATTTAGTGCAGACAGATTTTCACACTCTGTGATCATTTGCATAATTCGGTCTTTACCACCAGTAGAATTTGTGTTGGTTTTATTTACAGCGCTCCTCATAGCTGCATTCTGCTCTTCAGCTGTGCAAGAACCCACCCATTCCACCAGCAATATTCCGTGGGAATCTTTCAGAACCCTAAACTGCTTTCTAACTTCACAGAGCATGTGTGAGGTACTCTAAGTAATGACATATCTAAATTCAGATTTCTCTATCATATCAAGAAGACTGTTTACTTATTGACCTTACATGAAGCTGCCTTTACAAACCAATGTATGCCTTTTATTACCTAGCTAACAGATAGCCACATATGCTAATATTCCCTTTGCACCTGAAAGAGTGAAATTCCTAATCACAAATTGAGAGATACTTTGAAATATTGTTTTTATGCGTGTGTTTTTATCACTGAAGTCAATTGGTCTTCTGAGATATTCAGGAAAGATGGGATTACAATATTCTGAGATAACTAAAATTTTAGGAGGTTTAATTAAGCATTCAAAATGTCAGAGACTTTCCCAAGCATTCAGACTTGCAGAGTCAGAATGGAAATGATTTACATGAATAGAATTATGCTAGAAAAAGGCAGGACTAAGAAAAGCAAAGCACAGTGGAGAACCTCAGAGGGAACTCACAGAGGATTCAAGGGGATAATGAAGGAGAACAAAGAGGAGAGCAGTTTGTATATTGCTTAATTCAATAATCCAGTTTAATCCTACTGAATGATTGCTTACTTCAGGCAAAGTATAATCAAATCAAGTCTCTATCAACTGGTTGCTAGGCTATAAATGTTAAGATGAACAACTCTTACAATAATTTCAATACTTCCCAGCCCTTATAAATAGTTACTGCTGGTTGGCAGCATGAGCCACCATTTGCCTTGTTCCCTAGCTTATTCATACAAGTTCTCCCATCTGTACTTCATGTACTGATTCCAACCTTTGAAGCGACTCTTTGTGGAACTACTTTAAAGGAGGAAATTCTGAGGGGTACCATAGATTTGGAGATGAGATGGAAAGAACTGAAATGCAATACAAAAGGTTCATTTCCTGTCATTTTTCAAGGAATGGCATTCTTAAAGGCAGGGACATTATGAAATCCACATTAACTCTTAGATTCTTATTTTAGAAAAAAAGAAGAAAATAAAAGGTTAAAAACACACATGACTAATCAAAAAACATGCTACACACAAATACAGCCAGTTCACAGAATACTTATCAATCTGTCACTTTCTGTGGCATCTCTGTAACTTTTACGTTAGCAATTGTATTTTAAATAAATTTGTAATTCCACACATTAAATATAACAGAATATATAAAGCAAGATGTCTAGGAGAGAGAATAAGGGAGCTGATCTCATTTTTCTACCACAAGAAAAGTTTGGTTTTTTATTAAGCTCTTGCCCAGGACTGCCCTATGTGGAACTGCAATACCTTTCTGGTCACATGGCACTTTTTTCTTTTCATAGTTCACCAGGGTCCTCTTGAGAGACTGTGGTGAGTTTGCTGACTGCAGCTCACATTTGCCGATCCTAGTGTTATTCATTGTCAGTGACTACCTAATTGGCATACGCTGCCTCAGTCACTGTCCAAATGTTCTGATTAGCAGTCACAATATCATCAGGAAAGAGAGAGCAAGTATCTTTTGTGGTTTGTTTAGATATCTCCTGTTTCATATACAGGATTTATCCTCAGAAAAACTTGTGATGTCTGACCTTGATATGCATGGAAAATTTTGCCTGGGCATGCTGCCAGACATTTTGTTTGATATCTACATTTTCTCCCTCTTGGCCATCTTGTTGTTGTATTTTTTTTCCCTTCTGGCTTCTTGGCTTTTTTTCAGAACTACTTCAGGGCTCATTATCTTTACCCAAAGACATTGGCATTACAGATCTTTCCAGTCATACCATTTAAATGTTGTTCTTAATAATATACTGTGAAAAGCAGAAAATTTCAGAAGCATCTAACTGACTTTGGAACTTAAGTTTCACTGACTTTCAGTCAGGCAACTATGACACAGTTGTAGACTCACATAGACTATGAAAGTAATATTTTATACTTACAGTTATAAAAGTACATATGACCACAGATTAAAACATTTAGTATAATAACATGTTTGACTTTTAAGGTGTATTTTTTCAATATTTTAACAAAAATTCTTGCATATTTGTAAAAAGAAAGAAATGCTCTTTCTCATCCTTTACTATTGTCCCTTGAGAATTAGGATAATTTGCTGAGAAGCTAACGTGTATTTGCTACAGCTGCAAATATCTTCTTCTCCTACATACAAGTTCATCCCTAATATCCAAAAATATATGCATATTTAGGTTCTCTTTCCCAATCTCATTGACAGGATGAAAAAAGTGGTGTTGCTAATTATTGTAATTTTCTAAACTCCTAGTTGCTTACTTCTCTCAGAAAATTCTTTGAAAAAACAATTGAGATAAATTCCGTCATTGTAGCAAGGTAAACCACTGGCTGCTTCTAAAAGCTGAATGGGTTATCTCTACTGCTTTGCAGTCTGTTAACTTTAGGAATCTTTCGTGGCGTTAAAATATGTTCTTTGCACTTACCAACTTAGAGGATAATTACTGCTTTTATCCCCATTTAAGCATTCGACTGGTTGGTCCTGCCTTAGTCTTATACTTAGGAGTTCTGCTAATATCAAAAAGCTGTGGCACTGGTAATTTTCTATACTAGTGACCAAAGAGACACATAAAGTACAAGAAAAAAAAATATCAAAAAGTAACAAACCAGGACCATGAAATTTGAGGCACTGGGAAAGAATATGTCATCAGCTTGCTAATATTTTTGTATTGGTGTGCTGAAGGTACCGTTTTACAAATATCCGAGTCTGCCAAAAGGCAGAGAGCATCCAAAGTAAAGCTGGAGGGAAAAAAGAGAGAGAGGGGCAGATAGACAGAACAAACCTGAAACAAATTTGAAAGTCTGGCAAGAAAAAGGTTTTGTAATTTCTGTTCTGCAATTTAGCTTGTCTAGGCAACCATATTAAGAAAAATGCAAACCAGCTACTAAAGATCTTGTGGATAGGCCAAAAGTGTTGAGCTACTCCTCAAAGGAAAAGGTGGTAACAAAATACTCTGTATCATCTTCTAGCCCAAAGAACTGCCCAATTCCATCTACAGAGAAATAGAGACCATCCAAGCTGACTTTGAACTCTGAGGAGAGGACATGCACACCACCCAATTAGATGCTCCCAGATCCTTAGGAGAAACTGTAGCTTTTCAAGTCTTATACATGGTTATTAAATTTCATGCAAGGTGGAGTGATGTTTTGTTCTTGAAAAAGGAAGAAGTCTGCCCGAAGCAAAAGCAAATTAGTATTGTTGACCTTGGCCCTGACTCTGCTCCTGTTTAAGTTAACAGATACACTCTTATCCATTGAGACCCGGATGAAGCCTCCTGTGGAAGTAAATCGAAAACTTTATGTTAGAGAAATTTCAAGCAACACTAGGATTACTAAGATACAACATGATGTTCTAATATTGAAGAGTCGAAGTTAATTTTGCACAAAATTTTTTCCCCATTTTTTAAAATCATCAAATATGGTAAGTCAGCTATCCGGACAACACATTTACCTCTTGTATGAGTTGAAGGGCTAGCTAGAAACTTTACCCAATGCCTATGAGAAAGCTCTTTTTTGTTCTAGTGTAGTTTAACGGTGTTGACTTTACTGCCAGATTTCTGAAGAGTTTATTTGAACCGTGGAAGGCTTACCTAAGCCACATACATGGGAGCAGAGTCAGAATTATGGTCATCTAGTGTCACTATTTTAAGTGAATGTAATTTTTCAAACTAGCATTTACACCTTACAGATTTTTATACTAATAAAAGTAATACATTCTCTGCATGTTTACAAACCTTGCTTAAGGACTTCAAATTATTACATATAGTATTTAATGTTAACTCATGTTACTTGCTAAAACCTAGGGATTTTTTACCACATTCAAGAGTCTAATCCTGTAAATATCCTTCTGCTCCGTCTGCATTTGTGTGAGAGAGAAGCAGTATTCTCAACTATTTTCTAATCTCAAGAATTATAGCTGTGTAAGAGTTGTCTTCTGATCGTGATCTGGGTGAAGAAAATGACCTATTGCGTGGCAAGAAGAAATCTCCTGTACAAAGGGAGAAACAGTGCTAAACACTGAAAATTCCCAGGGGACTGGATTCCTGAATTTGTGTATCTTGGTTATTCATTAATGCAAAGGACAAAGTACACCTATGATCATGGAGTTTAGACAGAACAAACCAATTTCTTATTCAATTTTCAGCAGATTTGACTGCTTATCTTCAGAGTGTGGGGCTTATAAATTTAAGCAGATCACCTCAATGGCTTACTTTCATACAAATCCCTATATGGTAGAGATATCCCTTTAAGGAACCCATACTTCAAAGAAAGCAACTCTATTTCACTGCAGTATTTCAAAACAGGGAGGATATATTTCCATGGAGATTTTTTTCTTAAGGAGTATTATTGATGCCAGTCTTGGGAAATATGAATACAGTTGATGGAATAGAAGACTATTAAGACATTTAACACAGGAATAGTCACTGTGTTTTAGTTATTATTTGTGTAAGGATAAACTATAATCCAGTGAATATTACTGTTACTTTTGCTTTGCACTCAGCAACAGTGACTCTGATTCCTCCTCATAACACAAAAAAAAAAAGATAAATATGTCCAAAACTGCATGGATACAGTGGCTTCAGTACCTGTCTCCCTCCACATCAAAGTATTGACAACAGGTAAGGGACAGGGATCAGAGTTATGAAACTTTTTTTTTACAAAAAAAAAAAAAAAAAAAAAAAAAAAAAAAAGGCAGCATAATGTGACATATACAAAAATGGTTCATTATGCAAAAAGAAAACAATTCTATATCTTATTGGCATTTTTAGAAGCTTATGACTGAAAAATGAACATGCAACAGCTGAGAACACATCATCACTAAAAGCTAGTTCTTGAAAGCTAGTAAATACAGAGTTAAAGCCAAAAGTTCAATGTTAATTCTGCCCCATCTGCTTTGTACATTAAAATATGTCACATGGTTTCAGTTATTTCACATTTCTTGATTTATTTAGGTTATAAGGAAAATTCTAACTGGAATTTCTCACAGTCTGATACACTTACATATGAAATGAACATATTCTATTTTTGGCTTAAAGTTTCAAGGTCACTGAGATCTAATAAAGAAGTCCAGTTTGAAGGAATTTGATTTAATAACATTAGTCCTGTATATGTTTGATATTAGCTGGTGGATACTTAACACTATCTCAACTTGAAAGGACTAAAACATTTCAGGTTGTTTTGAATGCCTTCACTCTGGATGTGCCTTTAACAGAAAAATGCCAGGTGGTTCAGATGGGATAATAAGTGGAGATGGGAGACTGGAACCTGATTTCCTGTGAATTTGTGTCCTTTGCCTCATGAAGTCCACCACTGTGGTAGCTGCAGCATCCTCCATATCCTATACATTCATAGTGAGCAAGAGAAGCTCATGTAATCAGAAGCTCTGCTACCGGTTGAGTGATGGCTATATGCCTGCTGCTGGGCCAGCTAGCTTATGCCAGATGGAACATATGATGTCTATGCTCCCCTGGGCTTTTCCTCAGTGAATGCTAATTTGAATCTTTTTCCTGGTCCCCAGTACCTGATTCATATGAAATTTGAAGGTGCAATCCTCCTTCTCCTTGTTTTTTTGCAACTGGCCGAATGTGACTTGCAGACCAGAAATTGGTGAAGACGACATGTAAGCTCAATAGCTTTCAGTTATTCATTTGGGAAATCATCCTACTGGGGCAATCATCTTATACATGATGTAAATATGAAAACTGAAGATGGAAGATAGAATAACTGGATGCTGTAGAGATTTTCATGGTATTTGAAGTGACTACTGTCATACACTACACATTTATATGACAATTGTATTTTCAAAAGTATTGTATCAATCTGTGTAACTAATGGATTTCACATACCAGAAAAGAAAAAGAAAAAAGCACATCGGTGTTTCGTAGGTCATCCTCTATTTTCCTAGCCCACACAACAATCAAACAACAGGGAGATGAAACACTCATGGCTTCATTTAGCTGGTAACTTTTAAGTGGATTCTGAAGGTCATGACTTAAACAGAGGGAGCTGTATTTTCTATTTTGGTCTGGTTTTAATTTGGGTAATCTTTCCATTAAATATAGCTATTTATGACATATGTTAAAAGCCCATACTGCTAATTTAACTTAAAAAAAATTAAAAAAAAAATCTAATGGGGTTGTATTGGAAGTTTTCCATAAAATTAATGTTCCAGACTTAATGGATGTCTAAGGTATCATTATTAACGGGAATATTCCATAAACTAAAATCAGAGCCTTTGAATTGGTGATCTGATACAGTTAAATCGGAACTTATTGAAAGCTGGAACTGTGCCAAAGTACCCAGGAATTAAATTTAAACACCTTATGGAGGTTAATGCTTTTACAGTATTTACTTTAATTAGTGTTTTATTAAATGCTCAATTTCACTCACATACTTGGGCAAGTATAGTGGCTAGCCTGTGGGTAAAGCAAATATGACAGAGGTAAGATCACTTTACTCTACATCTGTCAAAAATACCGATTTTCTCTGTGATTTCTAGGTTTATATTGCTTTTGGCTACGTTACCAGATCATTGAGAAAGTCATATGAAGTCATATGTGTGTGTCAGACTGTACTGTGGCCAGCCAAGATTACATTACAAACTGTAGGTCTCCTCACAAACAGTTTTGCTCTGCAGATTACACAAACCATTTTGCTCTACAGATTCACTCCTATTGGTCCACACTATTTGATTTTGTAAATATGGACTATAACTCTCCAAAATTCATGGGATGTGTGCATGTCTTGCCTTCCCTCCCAGGCTGAATTTAAAAGCACCAGTTTTATGCATTTATTTACACTATATATCTTTGTCCTATTGAGAAGGAATGGATTGCCACTGTAGCTAACTCTTACCACAAAAGTTTATTATTCCTTTACTTTGGGACTGGTCCTAGGCCAATGAAATCAGATTTTGTCCCTGTTGACTGCAATAAGCTTAGAAACAATTTCTTACTCCATAAGTGAAATCCATAAATAACCTTTCAACTCGTATTAGCTTCACAAGGCCACCACATTTAAGCTTTTTTAATGTAAAACAAATACAAAATATTTCTGTTATTTCTTTACCTCCAGTGTGGAAGTTTATTCTTCAAGATGCACCTAGTAATGATAATGGTTAATTTACAAACCAAAGTAAAATTTTCCACACAGAGAGAATTCAGTAGTTGATATTCTCTTATTTCTTGGCACCACAGGGCTCAAAAACGAAATGTATCCTTTTATGGAAAGCACGTTCTGAGCTTCCAAATGACACCTAACAAAAGCCACTAATATAAATAAGGTGACATTATATTCTATTGTCTTCTTCCACAGTGCTGTTATAGGCATCTGAATTCAGTAAGAACTTCCAGTAAAACTGTGCAAATAGGGAGGCAGATACATATGCTTAATTCTCTTTTCAGGTTCATTTTATTATGGACAGAAGAGTATACAGACTATAGCCTATAGATACTAGAGTATATACACACATACACATATTAACAAATACAAGGAAGATGAGAGAAATGTCTTTAAGTATTCATTTTCAGTGCTGACGGACAGATTAAATGTACATGCAAGTTGTTTATCCCAGTTTAAAAATGTGAGGACTTTAGATGAATTTCTTCTCTGAAGATGAACTCACAGTGGAGCTGATTTGAAGGCACATTTAAACGTGTATATGGGCAACTCATAGAATCACAGGATGGTTTAGGTTGGAAGGGACCTTAAAGATCACCTAGTTCCAACCCCCTTGCCATGGGCAAGGACACCTCCCACTAGACCAGATTGCTCAAAGCCCCATCCAACCTGGCCCTGAACACTTCCAGGGATGGGGCATCCACAGCTTCTCTGGGCAACCTGTTCCAGTGCCTCACCACCCTCGTAGTGAAGAATTTTTTCCTAATATCTAATCTAGATCTACCCTCTTTCAGTTTAAAACCGTTATCCCTCATCCTAATACTACATGCCCTTGTAAAAAGTCCCTCTCCAGATTTCTTGTAGGCTCCCTTCAGGTACTTGAAGCCTGCAATAAGGTCTCCCTGGAGCCTTCCCTTCTCCAGGCTGAACAACCCCAACTCTCTCAGCCTGTCCTCATAGTAGAGGTGCTCTAACCCTCTGATTATCTTCAAAGCCCTCCTCTGGACCCACTCCAACAAGTCCATGTCCTTCTTATGTTGGGGGTTCCAGAGCCAGAGACAGTATTCCAGGTGGGGTCTCACAAGAGTAGAGGGGCAGAATCACCTCCCTCAACCTGCTGGCCATGCTTCTTTTGATGCAGCCCAGGATACGGTTGGCCTTCTGCACTGCAAGTGCACATTGCTGGCTCATGTTGAGCCTCTCATCTACCAAAACTCCCAAGTCCCTCTCCTGAGGGCTGCCCTCAATCCACTCTCTGCCCAGCCTGTATTTGTGCATGGCATTGCCCCAACCCACATGCAGGACCTTGCACTTGGCCTTATCGAACTTCATGAAGTTGGCACAGGCCCACCCCTCAAGCCTGTCCAGGTCCCTCCGGATGGCATCCCTTCCCTGCAGTGTATCAACCGCTCCACACAGCTTAATGTTGTTGGCAAATTTGCTGAGGGTGCACTCAGTACCAACATCCATGTCACCCACAAAGATGTTAAAGAGTATCAGTCTCAGTATGGACCCCTGAGGAACACCACTTGTCACTTCTTGCCACTTGGACATCGACCTGTTGACTGCAACTCTTTGAATGTGGTCGTCCAGCCAGTTCCTTATCCACCGAGCGGTCCATCCATCAAATCCATGTCTCTCCAATTTAGAGACCAGGATATAATGCAGGGCAGTGTCAAATGCCTTGCACAAGTCCAGGTAGATGACATCTGTTGCTCTCCCCTTATCCACCAATGCTGTAACCTCGTCGTAGAAGGCCACCAAGTTTGTCAGGCATGATTTGCTCTTAGTGAAGCTGTGTTGGCTGCCACCAATCACCTCCTTATTTTCCATGTGCCTCAGCAGAGTTTCCAGGAGGATCTGCTCCATGATCTTGGCAGGCAAAGAGGTGAGACTGACTGGCCTGTAGTTCCCTGGGTCATCTTTTTTACCCTTTTTAAAAATCAGAGTTATGTTCCCCCTTTTCCAGTCAGCAGGAATGTCACCAGACCACCACAACTTCTCAAATATGATGGATAGTGGCTTGGCAACTACATCTGCCAGTTCTCTCAAGACCCATGGACGAATCTCATCAGGTCCCATGGACTTGTTCACATTCAGGTTCCTCAGCTGGTCTCGGACCTGGTCTTCTCCTACAGTGGATGGTTCCTTATTCTCCCAGTCCGTGCCTTTACCTTCTGCAACTTGGGCAGTGCGGTTAGAGCCTTTACCAAGGAAGACCGAGGCATAAAGGTTGTTGAGTACCTCAGCCTTCTCCATGTCCTGGGTGACCAGATCTCCCGTTTCCTTCCTGAGTAGGCTCACGTCTTCCCTAGTCTTCCTTTTGCCCCTGATATATCTATAGAATGCTTTCTTGTTGCCCCTGATGCCCCTCACCAGATTTAACTCTATCTGGGCTTCAGCTTTCCTAACCTGATCCCTGGCTGCCTGGACAATTTCTCTGTACTCCTCCCAGACTACCTCTTCTTGCTTCCACCCTCTGTAGACTTCTTTTTTCTGTTTGAGATTGTCCAGGATCTCCTTGTTCATCCACACAGGCCTCCTGGCATTTTTGCCTGACTTCCTCTTTGTTGGGATGCATCGCTCCTGAGCTTGGTGGTATCATGAGGTAAGCTACTGAGTGACCTTCTAATATTTCTGCTGTTCCCTAGTAAATGCCAATGATGAAAGAAATGAAAAAGTATAAGCCTTGTGATATTTACAATACAGTACTGAAACAGAAGAATATGCGCATAGGCAATAACACTAAGTAGTTAATGCAGTAAAGATAAGTTTCACACACTATCTTGTTCCCTAGAAACTTATTCATTTCCTAGATTCTGAATATATTCTGGATTTAATTCTTGTCTTTATAAATAACTTTTTGGTAGTCTTGATCAAAGCACTCACTGTGTTATATTCCTCACATCCAATGAATTAAGGCCATACCTTCCAGAGAGGAACTGGAATGACTAATTCATTCATGGTTCTAAAATGAGTAAATATTTACTGAGAGAACACGGTGTAAATATTTAGATACCTATTTGACATCCTGGCCAAGAGATACAGAGGTCCACAAGCGATAAAATAGAAAGAAAAATTAAAGGGATACAAAACTTATAAAGTATCTGTCTACAAATTAAAAGAAAGAGAAAACAAATGAATCTTTAAAAATAAAGAAGAAATCAAGAAAACAAAACAACATTTTGGACCTAAAACCATCAAAAATTAATATATGGTGTAATAGGAAACTAAAATAAGAGATCAGAAGGGTAGAATAGATTATTAGGAATAGAAAAGAAAAAAAAAAGAACACAGAAAAAAAGGGAAGAAAATAATTTATATCAAGGAATCACAGAATCACAGGGGTTGGAAGGGACCTCTGGACATCATCTAGTCCAACCCCCCTGCCAAAGCAGGGCCACCTAGAGCAGGTTGCACAGGATGACATCCAGGCGAGTTTGGAGTGTCTCCAGTCGGAGACTCCACTACCTCTCTGGGCAACCTCTTCTAGTGCTCTGCCACCCTCAAAGGAAAGAAGTTCCTCCTCATGTTTACACGGAACTTCCTATGGTGAAGTTTGTGCCTGTTACCTCTTGTCCTATCACTGGGCACCACTGCAAGAAGACTGGTGCCATCCTCCCAGCACCCTCCCTTGAAGTATTTATAAGCATTGATGAGATCCCCCCTCAGTCTTCTCTTCTCCATACTAAAAAGACCCAAGTCCCTCAGCCTTTCCTCATGAGAGAGATGTTCCAGTCCCCTAATCATCTTTGTAGCCCTTTGCTGTACTCAAGGAACATTTGCTGTATCAAGGAACGTTTACACAAAATTTTTTTTAACCTTAACTGTTGTAAAAGAAATTCAATACTATTAAAAAACCCCCACAAACCAAGCCCAAAAAACACTACCTCCCCCCCGCTATTGAAGTCTGCAATAAGAACCTTTCTGAAAGAGGTTTTTTTCAGATTATTTTTATTTTCCAAAGTCTGAGCACAGTGAGTCAGTAACATTTATAAGTCACTGGGAACAGCTTCAGGCTCAGACCATTTCAGTAGAATTGCAATGTTTTACATAGTTCTAGAAGGAAAGTGGCTAAGAAAGAAAAATTAATAGTGAGAGAAAATAATCTGTGTCAGATTTTCAGCTGATGAAAATCAGCTTCAGTGGTACTACATTCATATATATCCACTTGGAATAAGGCTACGGAGATATTGTAATACTTAGCTTCTAGAAGAACATTGATGTCTTACTTCTTGATTGGCTTTCTGGGGACCTCAGAAGGCAAATGTATTATCCTGTGCTTGAGCCTAGAAATAATGCAGCAGTTTATGGGAGGTGGGTAGTAGAAGAGGATCGAAATAGGAAAAGGAAGCAGGTACACACTCATTCAACTCTTTCTGCTTGTGCCTGCACCTCTGCTCCAGGGTGTCATTGCTGCTTTGCCTGGGAGAGCTCTAGCCATCCTTGATAAGGGAGTAGCTAGGAGCAACAATGCTGTTACAGCACTGCCTTCAGCTTGTGTTGCCTGTGGCCACAAGCATGTTTTCAGCTGGTTAGCCTATGCTGAGCTCCATGTTGCTGAAACATTACAGGGGCCATAAAAGTTGTGAGCACAAACAAAAATGTCTACAAGAAAAATTACAAAATTTCAGGGTAAAAGGCTCAACCACAACTGCTGGCTCCTTTAATAAAAGTATGCAGCACCTACAGTGCATGGTACCTTTCTTGTAGTCTTTCATACTGGTAATTTTTTGTTGTCTGAACAGCTCTCCAGCCCAAGGAGTTGACTGGAACATAAGGTACAATTTTGCTCTAAGGTCCAACTGGCTGTGAAGGGCAGTGGCCACCAGACCTGCAACATGGTTTCAGTAGTAGGTGTTATCATATGTTAATCCCTTAAGCGACTGAAAGGTTTGAAGCCATTTGCTCAGTTCAATATTTAAAAGTACTCTAACATTTGCATTTCAGTCCTCGTGTTCCATGAGCCCCTGCTCTTACAGTGGAAGATAGAAAGATGCCTTTAAGCCATTGCACATGATCTTCTGGCTATAAATAAAAAGAAGTATTTCTGACAGCTCTGGGCCAGGATACAGAAATAGAGCTTATTGCATTTGCGAAGCAAGATACTGCATATAGTGGACAATTGCCACATCAAGGCCTTTAATTACAATGAGAACTGTCCGTGCTTTAAATACCTCAACTTTTATGGGACAGAGCAGCAGCTAAGTGCTCAGGCAAGGCTGTAATATTGTCTTCTAGACATTGGCTGAAAGCCAATGCTTTTATGTCAGAGAGTAGTAGTGTAGTGTAGTGTATTTCTACCTATTGACCCAAAGACTGGAAGTTCCAGCCGTAACTTGAACAGGCTGATTACATGGCTACTCCTCTGTGAAAATGGGGGAGTATATAAAACTCTTATCAAGCTGAAGAGGTAGAAAAATATCCTTGCTGCGTTTCTTCCACCAGGATGAACAGATCAATCCAGACCAGGTCAGTCCAGGTCAGGGGCACACTAGAAGGGCTTCAAGCAAGCATGGAAAGGCCTGGATGTGAGCAGGTATCCCAGATGGCATTAATATTGCTTGAGGTATTGCTGAGAAACACCAGGGTGATTGAGCTAATGGTGATATTGTATCTGGTACTTGCATGGTACCATCCTTCCATGAAGGACAGAGGAATGAAATTGAAAGGCTGAGCAAATGTTGCATGTGTCGGCATAGCATATGAAAGGTAAATGGTGAGGCTGCAAAGAAATGAAGGGTGACTGTTAATAAGATTCTTGCTATTCCATGGCACTGTAAGGCTGGCAACCTACACTCCAGTTCTTTGTTTCTTAGGTAGATGATGTTTAAAATGTTCATCTCTCTAAACCACACAAAAATTCCTGCCCTGCTGGTGGCCTTCATGTAGGTTTTATTATTAGTAGGGATGATTTGGCCCTAAGCAAAGTATTTTAAAACAGCCCTTGTAAGCTGGATACCAGAGAACAACAGAGACTGAATAATCTTCTTCCAGATAGACAAAATATATCTAATCCTATAATAGCTAACATGAGGTGTTTGGCAGACATCCCAGAGTGAAGGACAGAGCTGATCAATATTATACATTCACAAGCAAATGGAGCAAGTCAACAAGAAAAATAGAGGAGGTAGCCACTATTTTGAGAGAAGGAATGCTCAGGCTAAGGGAAGCAGAGTTGGTATTTGAACACTCAGTTAAATGCAGATTTTTTCATTTGGATTGTGTAGCTGTTGAACATGATTAACCATAAGCACAGATTTCTACTTAACTGTCTCACAAGGCCTCTCTGGAAGACAGCTTTTGCCAGAGCTCTTCAAATTCCACAGCTGAAACATGACATTCCTTTTAAGAAAACAGCTCTACAGATATTCTTTTAATAAAGCTAGCTTATGGCTTTTCATCTACATCCTTTGTGCAAAAGAGAAGAAGACAAGAAAAAAAAAAAAACTATCAACCTGCCTCACAAAACTTCAAAGTTTGAAAAAGAGAAGGAAAGTAAAATTAATCAATTAAAGAAAAATATTCCCCATCAAGTTAGTGTATCCCAATAATATGTAGATTTTCAACTGCTGTTCCAAGAATTCCATTCACCAAACTTCAGAATAGGATCGATTCTTAATTCATTGACATGAGGACACAATGTGCCCCATGCCATTCTAAATCCCCGGGACTGTTTATGATGTCTGTCACAATTAAGTTCGTCTGTGCTTTGAATTTAGTTCTCCATTCCTAAGATTTTGAGTCTTTCATTCAAGAAAATCCATTCAGAGGTAATCCCTGAGTCTTAATAAATTAGAATTGCTTTGACATGCAACTGTTTTAGACCTTACTGCTATGCACAAGAGCTAAAAAGAGAGTGAATGTAAACATGTATTATATCATGTTATGAAGCTGGCTTGTAAATCTCTTAAACATTCCTTCTATTCACCTGACTTTCTACACTTCATTTTTTATACGTCCCCAATTTAAACTAAAATTTGAGGTTTTCCTACATTCTTCTAATCCCTCTGTTTCTAGTGTCCTGAATGCCAGACTCTCATATTTCAGATGCATACCCTGCATGCAAAAGAAAGGATATTCAAATAACACTTCAGAATGTCAGCCAAGAATATTTCCTTTAAAACTCATCCTCAGTTCATGCTGTTTCTTCTGTATTCTTTCTGACTAAAATATGCTTTTTTTGTCTTGAGGCTTTTCAAAGAGATAAGGAGTGTCTTGGAAACCTGGGACATTTCTTGCCTTATCAGGAGAGGAAGGAGAGGCAAATCTGCAGTCAGCAGCACCTGAAGAAAACAGAGGATTTCAACACTTTAGCAGGAATGAGACCAGTATTTCAAGATGAAGTCCTTCTTGACCAACATGAAGAAGCATGGTACAGAGGAGATTCAGGAGCCTTGGTGTGAGGGATGAGGCATCCTCTCCCCATTTGTTCTTACCAGCAGAAGATTACAATTAACTGTTCAGCATATCAGAAAGGGCAGGTGTTTTGAGATGCTTATCTCCAGTTGCTGGTGCAAAGAATAGTCTTTATAATTTCCTCTTCATTAATATTTTCCTCAGTACCTGGGGGTGACAGTCTGTTTACACAATACGTTTGATTTTCCTGCTCACACTTGCCCAGTAAAGGGAACCAAATTAGAGGGCATGACCCAAACAACAGCCAACTTTCTATGTAGCTGTTCTCTGTAAACATCATCTTGTTTCTATTCACTTCACTTGATCTGAATTCCCCTCCAGAGGGTAATGAGACTCTGCCCCTAATCGCTTAACTCCTATGTTGAAGTGAGGTTTAGTAGAAGCCTTAAAAAACTCCTACCATCTACTATGAAGGTCACTTTATAAGAAAGAAGGTTTCTGTAGTAACTAGTGATAAGTAAAAGATACTTGTCTCTCTCTCCTGTGTGTTTCCTATGTATACTTAATTCTATTATAGTAGGAAAAAGTTGGAAAAATAATCAATAAACCCTTAAATCACATAGGAACGGAAGGAGACAAGTGAATGTAAATTAAGATGCTGCGTAATTCCAAAGAAGAAACTTCAAAGAAACTAGGCAGAATCCAAATCATTTTGTTGCTGTGTGTCTCAGTGAATGATAGCTCTGGGAACAAAATTCCAGCAAGATTTGTCAGTTAGTCAAAATAAATGTTTGTAATTATGAAACAAAGTAAGTTTTAATTCAATTGTCTCGAAATAGAAAACAGAACATAAATACAAACTTGCATGGGAGAAATTGGAGACAGAAAACAAATCATGATTGTTTACAAAGACTCCAAAGAGATCAGAGTATTTAAACATATGCTCATTTTTAGGAGCTTGGGAGTGGCAAGTGATTTTTATTGACATTCCCTGTAGAAATAATAGATGGGATATTGGACACTTTAGTCAAGGACTCTTCTAATCCCCACATTCATGTTTCACCTGAACAGACAAAATTCATAGCCTGATATAATTCCAGTCATAGTGCTAATTGATGGAATAACTGTACACCACATGGAACTTCAGAATTTAATTCAAAACAATAAACATCACCTAGAGACATCTTAAACAACACAAATATAATTCTGCTACTCTAAGAACCCAAATGTTTCCTGTACCAGTGATGACACAGTTAGCCAGTTCGCTCTGGTAAATTCCATAGCATTCTACTCAGCTAAGAAGTGCTATCACAATTCACAGATAAACTGTCCATGACCTTTGTAAAACAAAAAATGCTACACTCCCATGTCAGCAGTCATGGTAGCTCTTTGTGTGGCATATCTAATACTTTGACTTTGGATGGTACCAAAATGGCCTATTTATTCTAGACCGTTCCCATGACTTGTCTTGGTCACTAGCACCTCTGAACACCTCTAAGAGCTTCTAGCTCTCATAGAGGATCTCTAGCTCCCAGTTGTGACTATTACTACCTTGGCATCAGTACTGAAGGTATATCTCCCTGGTAAGGGCCACTTCAGAAGCCAAACCGTCAGTTCCCAGTACATAGCTCCGGCAGGACAAGGTACACCCAATCTGCTGAGCTCTTAATTGTAAGTCTTTCTGTAGAAGTAAACAGTAACCTTAAGACTCACTGTAGGCATAGGCAAAAGCAACAAAATAGCTCCGTGAATATCACAGAATCATAGAATGTGTTGGGTTGGAAGGGACCTTTAAAGGTCATCTAGTCCAACCCCCCTGTAGTAAACAGGGACATCTTTAACTAGATCAGGTTGCTTAGAGCCTCATAAAACCTGGCCTTGAATGTCTCCAGGGATGGGGCCTCTACCACCTCTCTGGGCAACCTGTTCCAGTGTTTCACCATCCACATTGTAAAGAGCTTCATCCTAATGTCTAACCTAAGCCTACCTTGTTCTAGTTTAAAATCGTTGCCTCTCGTCCTATCGCTACATACCTTTGCAAACAGGCCCTCCCCAGCTTTCCTGTAGGCCCCCTTCAGGTACTGGAAGGCTGCTATAAGGTCTTTCTGGAGCCTTCTCTTCTCCAGGCTGAACAACCCCAACTCTCTCAGCCTGTCTTCATAGCAGAGGTGCTTCAGCCCTCTGATCATCTTCGTGGCCCTCCTCTGGACCTGCTCTAACAGGTCCATGTCCTTCTTGTGCTGAGAGCTCCAGAGCTGGACGCAGTACTCCAGGTAGGGTCTCACAAGAGCAGATTATATGTGCAGAATCACCTCTCTGGATCTGCTGGCCATGGTTCTTCTGATGCAGCCCAGGATGCGATTGGCCTTCTGGGCTGCAAGCACACGTTGTTGGCTCATGTCCAGCTTTTCATTCACGAGTACTCCCAAGTCCTTTTCCGCAGGGCTGCTCTCTATCACATTATCCACCAGCCTGTATTGATAGCGAGGATTGTCCCAACCCAAGCGTAGGACCTTGCACTCAGCCTTGTTGGACTTCATAAGGCTTGCTCGGGCCCACCTCTCCAGCTTGTCCAGGTCTCTCTGGATGACATCCCATCCCTCTGGCACGTCGACTGCATGATATAGCCATAGAACTCCCAAACTATTTTCTGTATGTGTTCTCTCAAAGTAAGATGAACTGAGTATTTAAGAAGCACAAGATCATGGTGAGTATAGGTGGCAGGACTTGGGAACAAGAATCTGGAGAATGCCTGTGGGCAATTCACATACTCAACAACTGTGGCTTAGAATGCAAACAAAGAATTTTAGACCAGGAAACAGAAATTTGTGAATTTCTTCAGGAACTCATAATAATGAACAACAATACAAAAACTTCAGAAATTGTATGACAGAAGATTTAAGCTACATAGGCAAATTCTCAGTTAGAGCTTTATCCTGTGTTCTTAAATGTGACCTCTGAAAAACTGTCAGACCTCTGAATGTTGTGATGAACAGCAGAATGATGCATGCTCCAGTAATCCTCTTGTCTCGTCTCTATCTTCATTAGTACTCAGCATAGGAAAAAATGATCTGCAGTAGCGATGTCACATGCAAAACAAAAAAGTGCCAGAACCATACTCTTTGGAAAAATGGATTGTTTTGAGTAATGAAATCATTAGAGATAACTATCTTGATCTGACAAAAAAGAAACATGAGAATGGATTTCTGCTTATCCTTGCCATTTATAGAAAACTTTACCAGGCTGTTTTCTCCCCATAAGGCCCTCTTGTGGCCCTAATCATTCTTGCCATTTTCTTTTCATGTGTCTAGCAGGCATCCCTCTTCCTGAGAACCTCTCTTCCACCTGCATCTCTGATATTCTACAGATTCCAGCCCCTGGACTTTATACAAAACAATTACAGACAGTTTTCTTCCACTGCTTTTCTAACTTGCAGCAAGACATCTGCTCTGCCTGCTCATAGCCTCCTTTATCTCTTGAGCTGAGGAAGCTGCAAGGCAAGCCTCTCTCAGCTCCTGAGGAACCACCTACTGCAGCCCCATTAGCCACTATCTTTGGAAAGATCTGTAGATCCCTGGAACCACTTCAAAGCTCCCCTTGCCAACAGCACTTGAGGGTTTCCACCCATTTCTGGGATGTACTTTTTTTAATCACAAAGCCATCCACTTTCTAGTATCTCTCTACCTCGCAGTTTTAATGTACTGTTTTACCTCACAGTAGACCTAGGCAGATTATTGTATAATAAAGTAAATTGTCTTCCCAACTGGTTTACTAGGATGTCAGCCACTGGACCATTTTCCCTTTTTAATTTCCATTAAGGAAGTTGTATGGTTTCTCAGAAATCAAGTCGACTAAATTAGGTGAAATACATGGAACATTCCTACAGCTGTGTTCTCAGGAAAACCTCATCTATATATTGCCCTTGAGAGCTTGCAAACAGTTATGTTTGAGACATATTGTACTGTTTGACTCAGTCACTGATCAGTCACTGATAGCTAATTATTTAACTGCCATCACAGAAAAATGCACATCACGACATCATGTGTTGGCTATGCAGTAAATATCCTCTAGTGTTTGGGATTTTTAGTTAACATAAGTGCTTTTTTTTTTTTTTTACAGAGCTGATCACATCCTACAGTAAATAAAGATGTAACTTTAATATGATGAGGTTAAGAGAGAGAACAAAAGCTTGGAAAGGGAAAACAAAGCATTAAACAACAGAGATTTATTGGTGAGGGTATATCACAAAGGTTATGTGTCAAGGAAGTTCTCTATCAAATCCTTATTACCAAAGCATAATAACTCTATGTGAAAGCATACTGCGTATCAAATTGACATTCAGCATTCTGTACTTTGACCTAGAAGTCAGGGTAATACTAGTTGGTTATTTCAAATGTTTTTATCTTTCCTCTTTCTGATTATTGAGATTTTCTCAATAATTTCTGTAAGGATTTTATATCATTGTGATTTTTATTATAAAAAGGTGACAGTGATGATCCTCTCACTAGATCACCAAACTGCTGTGACAGCAATGATTTAAGACTCAGAAGCATGGTAGGAACCACCAAACACAGTCACAGACCCTAAACACTAAGAAAGAAGGTCCTGTGACTCTCCTTGAGTCCTGGAACCTAGGAATCAAATAGCTCAGGGTTCAGTACCACTGCTGAAAATTGCAATAATTTCAACACATAGTTTATAATGAGTCAACTTCAGTAATTACAGCATTTATAAGAAAATAGTCAAGCACCTAATGCTTTTGCACTCAGATTCCTAATCATTGGTTTTCACTGAGGAATATAAACAATAGAAACTATGGGTCACTAGAAAACACAGGTTTACCTCATACAATGTCTCTCAGCTTCCCTTGAACTTCCCTTGAAAATACATAGTTGCATTTGATGTTTGAAAGGCAGGCAGGCTACCAGCACCAGCTCATTTTCTTCAGACATGTAGAGATTTCTGGTTTACTAAATTTCCTAAATTTCATTTACCATGAGTCCCAGTTTTCTGTTGTTTGCTCCCATTCAGTGTACTTTTGTCTAACCTTCACTGTTTGAGAAAACATTTTTATTAGGAAAAAGAGTGCTAAGGGGTTTTTCAAGTAACAGACAGTTTTGACTCATTGATTTAGTCACACGTGATAGCTTTTCCAATTAAAATATTTTTAATACTAAATTTTAAATAATCTTTATTTTTCTTCAGCTTTCAGAATCTTTTAAATGTGCCTCATTGAACATGGAGTAGTTAATAAGATTTTTTCAGCCACCCATAATTTATAATGCCTGAAAACATATTATATGAAAGTAATTTGGTAAATTAAAAGAAAAATCACACTTTCCCCAAAATGTACCATAAAATACTGTCAAATGTGCACTAAATGTTAACTTTCTACAGTCTGTAGTAATATGAGGCAATTCCTACATTGACTCATGACATTATCAGAATAGCACTAAGTACAGCAATAACATAAAGGCTTTTTTTGGAAGATATTTAAGAGCACTGATGACGTTTCAATGTAGGAAAGGGGATGAAGAGACCTGGATTCCCACTACACTGGAAGATGGCTGGGGAAGAGTAAACATTAGGCATTCCAGTCCTTAAAAGCTGCCTGGGGATATCTTTAAGGAGCATAGTTACTGCCAGCATGCCCCACCCCTGCTTTCTCACTGGGAAAAAAGGAAAATTGTAGCAGGAGTCTCTTCTCATGGTAAAGAAAGATGGAAAAGATGATGAAGAAGCCAATAACCTAAATCAAAACCCATGTTAGTCTAGAGTTGGCTTTTAGGAAATGGAGGTGCTTGTGACAGTACTTTATTTGTACCTATCCAAGTAGCACCATTGTTTTTTTACCCTGTCCGTGCCCCCGATACAGTACTCAGCACATTGCCAGTACAATGGAAATCACAGTGTAGCTTTTCAGAAAAAGAGTCAAAATTAATCAAAACTCAAACCTGTTGATTTGTAAATCAATTTTTCAGCAGTTAGAGCATGTACATTGATTTGGCGGATACACTATTCTTTTGTACAAAATAATAGATGTAATTCCTTCTGTGAAAGGAAAGTAGAATCCAACTTTAAGCATGGAGTTATCATTCCCACATAATACAATATGAATTACTGACAGGCTAGATCAGCTGTGACGGGGGAAATTGTAAAACACTGTTATAAATTACATTTATCACAGACCTTTGACTTTTCTACCTATCATGTGATCACTTAGTCCAAACTTTGCTTTCCAATTCATTTCCCCAGTTCTGCAGCAATTATTTGAAATCTGAGTAGTTTCAAGGGAAACCTTTTGAAAGTAAAACCGAAGAATCACACTTTTCTTTTTCCTGCCCTGCCTCTCCATCTGCCCAAATGAGATTGTTTTTTTCTTAATTCTACTGGCCAGAAGTCCAAAAGATGCAAATATCTTCTTTGGACCAATGACCAACTGCCAATTTACACTAAATCACACATTTTGAGTATAAAACTAATTACATCATAATGTTCTTAAGAAGTATTTCAGAAATTCACAATTTTAGGAATATGTTAATAATAGTGTTTTTCTTCACTTTTAAACCTCTAGAATTGCAATTACATTACTTGGAGACTTTGCTAAACGTGGTAAAAATTATCTGAAAACTAACCAAATAGCTCTGCAATATTACTTAACCATTTGTTTCTATACTGGGATAGTCACATACAGAACTCTTAGTGGTTTGGTGGGTCTAAGTATGCGCTAGCAGTTCACATCCAGAGTTCCTGTCTCTAAAAGAGGATGTCATCTTTGTCTTTAGGAACAAATGAACAGAAAGTATTATCTAGTCCTACTCCTGTTCCTTCTGCAAATACAGCTCTTGTGATTTCCACTATCTTTCTCACACTTAACTCCATACAAACATATCAACTCTCAGAACTTAGTCACAGGTCTGATGGTACCTGATGTTTCCCTTTATGTCAAATTATTGAACAAGAACCTCAGCTTTTATTTCAGCCGACCTGATTTGCTGAGAAAAAGTTGAGTAATTGTTTACATTTATTGATTTTAACAGATTTTTGTCTTTTCTAATGGCACAGTTCACAAGATAACTTGGAATAATTAACACTACTGATATGACACACAACAGTCTCTACATCAAAGCCTTTCTATGTGAATTCACTCTGAGTAAGGAATTATGTATTTTCCATAGACTGAAAGGAAGGGAATACCATCAATCTTTCAGAAACTAAGTGTATATTAAGGAACTTCAGAAAATTTGTTGTGTAATAATTTTTCAAAAGCAGTCCAAAGGTTAACTACTTACATACTTTTCAGGGAAACACATTCATTTCCATAAATATAATCATAAGCTACAGAAGACTATTCAAAAGAATTACACCTTTATTATACAATCTGATAGCCAACAATAGCAAAAAACCAATAATTGCATTGCACTACACTGCTGGAACTGGCTGTTCAAAAAAAAAATTATCTTTGCTTAATTCTTTTTATTTTAGCCATGCAACTCCATCCTACATGCCAGTCTATATGTGCTGTGTCATGAAACACCATGGATGTAAATTAGGAGGAGTCATTAACTTCCTTGTTTTAACCATCCCTCTTTTAAGCTCTCTGTGATTCCTTGCTCTTCATACCACTTCATAAAATTCTTTGGTTAAGCCATATGTTGAGTTTAATAAATATCATTACTCAGATTAATGCATTGGGAAACAGACACTCAAGCAGAGAGCAAAACCATGTGTTAAATCAGAAATGGAATTAAAGATTAGGCTTCCTAATTTCAGGTCTATGTTTCTAATTCAGTTGGTCACATTAAGCTCCACTTCTTGCAAAATCACTTGAGCCAATGCTAAAAAACTCATCTTCCATCAGTATGTTAAAACAGATAAGATTTCCATGGTTTGTGGCTCATAAAAATAAGACAAACTTTTCATGGGTCCTAAACAAGACAATGAATGATGAATTTTAAATGGATAATTGAGTTTAAAACCTATAACTTTTTGTACTCTAGTTGTCTTGAAAAAAATAGGGTGGTAATACTCTTTTCACTAAAAGGAATGAGCTGAATAGGTTTTTTAAAGCATAACGTTCTGCACACACATTGTTAAAATAACCAAACACTCCCTTGGCTCCTTTGTAGAATAATTTTAGAGGTTCAAGAAAGGAGAGTCCACATCTTCTACTGTTTTACAAACTCAGTTATCCTTCCACAAAAGCTAAAAAGCCTCAGCCTAGTAAGCTTGGATCAAAAGATATCACTAAGGCTTAACAAAAATAATAAAAATATGTTAATTTTAGTGAGAAAAAGGAGAACCCAAGAACTGGATTTTTTAAAAAAATACCCAACTTAAAAAATAAGAGAAAGCTTTGAATCTTTTGACTGTGTTTAAAACTAGCTCATCTCTTGTGATAGTTTGTTGGAGTTTTTTTCTATTTGCTGCCAAATTTTTCACTTTTTCTATAACTGAAGACTTGGTATTTGTCACAAAGAAAAACTGTTTAATGGCATTTTTTAAAGATACTTTAATAATGAAGAAAAAAAAAGGTGTCAACTGAACACCTCTCATGGGTTCCTCTATTTAAGGCAGTGGAACCAAAGAAAAGGAGAAAAGTTGACATGTCCTCTATCCTGTCACTGAGACTGCAAGACAGACCACGAAGCAGGCAATATCTTTGGAAAACACATAAACCCAGGGTAACCTTTTCAGGAAAAACTGTAACCTTGTATTAGTCGCCATCTTCAACTTGCTTAGCCAGCTAGTAAGGGGTAATATATTAATATGTGGTTTATTCCTAAATCCTGCTAGAAACCAAAACTGTTGGCTAATTATGGATGTGTCTTGAAATCCTGTGTGTTGCTATATATAATAAACAGCAACAAAACCACAAAGCAACCAAACTGTATTTTCTCTCCTTTTGAACTACATAGAGAAAGTGTTCAGTGTAGGACCTCTTGCCCTCTTCTTAGATGGATAAAATTAACAGAAAACTTTGGGAAAAGATACTTTAGTATGATGACACCCAACCAAGCTTTTATGGCTTAGCGCATGACTGCACATTGACTCAGTTGTGATGACTTGTCTACAAGTCTACTCTTCATCTGCAAGAAAACTGCAGTCATGACGCTCATTTTCTTGCAAGGCTGAGTCAAATTATTTTGTGTTTGCTGCAAGGGCCCACTTAGGGAATACTTTCCACAGACCAACTGATGTACAGTAACTTTTGAAAAAAGTTTTCTGCTTATAACCAAAAGGCTTGGTTAAGTAGGATTCAAATTCTTATGCCACTTCAGAACAGAATTAACATTGAGAGATTCAGTAAGCTGGTCAAGAAAAGCTTGGTTTTCCGAAATTGTTTCACTAACACCACCACAATCATAATATTTTAAGACTAAAGCCACACATTAAAAAATTGTCTTTAACTGTATTCTTCTCAGTCTACATTTTTCTCATTTATGCTTCAGCACTTTAAAAAAAAAAAAAAAGTTGTAGAATGTACCTTTCATTAAATGATTTCTCCTCAGGCTCCAACACTGATCAAACATAACTTACTAGATCTGAAACTAGATGTTCCTTTTTGACTCAATCCACACATATTTTATTAAATACTTTACAACATTATAAAGGTAATACCTCTGACTAAAGAGAAAGAGTGTTTTACTCCCTCTACACAACTGGTGGATGAAAGATGTCAGTTCA
The DNA here is from genome assembly GCA_008921705.1 of Burhinus oedicnemus. Lineage (NCBI taxonomy): Eukaryota > Metazoa > Chordata > Aves > Charadriiformes > Burhinidae > Burhinus > Burhinus oedicnemus. The sequence goes on from VFFE01007220.1 coordinate 137,292, forward strand.
GCAATTAGAAGTACAGAGCATGCAGCTAGGCATAAAGTTTAAGGTTAACCCTTCATAATGTTAGAAGAATAACTGAAGTATTTTTATATAAGTGAGAGATATGGGCCTGAAAAGGGTATTGGAAATCTCAGTAGAAAACAAACAAACAAAACAGAAAAACCTTTTTGGCTATTTAAATGTTGGAGTACAACCAAGCTAAGAGCAACATAATAGATAGTTGGATCGATGGTATACTTTGGACCTATCAATAACAGGACTGCTTAGAAATTCTGGCAAATTTTACCCACTAGTGTCTCAGCATATCAATAATTCTCCTTGTTGCTTGGGGTTTAAAATGTTGATAAATGGCAGGAGGTTGCTGGTTTATTCTGTATCCCTCCTGTATTGTAGAGCCAAATGCTTTTTGTTTCATCCTCTCCCCCAAAAGAAAGAGGGAATGTAGATTTTGCCTTTTTGCCATTCTAGACTTAACTGCATGACTGAGGGGGGATAGGCATTTTTTAAAAGAGAGAGAGAAAGAGAGAGAAGGGAAAAAAGAGAGGGGAAAATGCAAAAGTAAAGAGGGGAGGATTCTGATTTGCAAATGAGTTCACCATTGTGTGAAGTCTATGTTACCAGCTTGGATATTTTCTTAGATATATAGATACGTAAATCAAAACTTCAAATACCAAATTTGTATATAATTGATTTATGCAGGATATGACTAGAGACACCACTTGTCCTGAAGGATGAACTAAGAGGTTCTGAATTTCTTATGAAAATCGTGGCTTATTAACCAAGAACAGAAATGAGAACAGAAACACATTTAACAGACCTGTAAATCAGGGTGATACATACAATCATTGAATCCATTCCAATTCATTGAGCGCCAGCTCAGTTCTAGTTATTCTGTGCACTAATTATTTATTTAATCACTAAGATGATCTAATTTTCTTCCCTGTATAATGCTCTGGAATGGTCAAACCCCAGGAACTTATCCAATCTTTGAACAAAGTCCAATATTATCTTTAAGGTCCCTTCCAACCTAAACCATTCTATGATTCTATGATCAAAAGATTCTTATAATACTTAATACAAATTCAGTAACGAAGCCATAGAGACACACTGTTTTCCAGTGTAACACTTTGCTGGACAGATCAAGTTTAGAAACCCAAGGCGAAAGAGTAACATTTAGGGTAAATTCTATTGCATAACACCATTTATTTTAAAAAAGATCTTTCCTATTAGTCATCCCTTGTTCTGCAAACTCAGAAGCATCTGCTCTCCTACACAGATCTGTAAAGCTATCTAAACCAGTAAGATAATAATTATTTTTAGGCCCTTTTACAATGATTGCAAATTAATGGAAGATACTATATACCTGATACTATGGAAATATCATAAATACTTGTTCCAGAATAAAAAGACTTTTGGTTTATCCTCCTTTAAACTATTTTTTTGGAGGAGGAGATGAAACTGATTACACTTTATCTTCTAGATTTTTTATCTGAGCATTTCTAAATTTTGTGGTTTATGATTAACCAGACAAAATATGCTATATTTTGGGTGGAAATAAAGAAGTATTCCTCGAGCTGAGTAAATTTTTAATGAGAGAGAACCTTAGTATATCTCACACAAACTAATAGAATTAAATTGATTTACACCCCATAAGAATCTAACCAGAGACCCTGAGATGGCAACTGAATCAGTACAGGTAAATTTACAGCGGTGTGAAATACACACTTAAGGAGAAAGTGATGGTTATTCCATCTGGCTGAACAAGTCTCTCTAATAAAGCTGTTTTTTCAGTATTAGTTTCATGTTTCCTTCTCACTGCAGGTTGTGAACTGATTATATGTTTCTTTCCAAATATTAGATGAACTGCTGGAATTTCATCAGATGCTTGCTGTATTTGCTGGTCCAGCAAAATGAGTTGAATATAATCAACACAGAACTCTCTTGTGCTTTGTATTTTCGTTGCCTGAAGGTTCTTCAACTGGAAAGCGTGGTTCACTATCTATTTAGCTTTGATTTCTTTTCTTTGGGTTTGGACTAACAAGTTTTTCTGCCTGATTGGAAAGGAATGCATTGAGGCATACTTCTAAAACCAAAGGATATGTACATTGTAGTAAACTACTTAAGTACATAGCAAGCAAGGACATTCCAGTTGCGGAGTAAAGAGCACTGTAGGAAGTAGCTACAAGCGGATCTTACAGGATGACTTCTTTTTCTACACCATTCGATGTTAAGAACTGCCCTCCTGGCAGTTTGTCAGAGGGTGTCCTGGTTCCGGCAGGGATAGGGTTAATTTTCCAGCGTGGGACACAGGTATTCTATACCATGTGCCGCCATGCCCAGTCCATAGGGGGGAGCTGGCCGGGGGAGAGGGAGGCAGTGGCGGTGGGGGAGCGGGCTGGGGCTGCCCGGGGTCCGGTCGGTGAGCGCTGATACAGTAACCCTGTGTGTGCATCCCTCCATCAGCATTACTGTTGTTGTTCTCCTTTTCCTTTGCTGTTGTGTTAAACTGCCTTTATCTCAACCCACGAGTTTTGCCTTTTTCTTCCAATTTTCCCCCACTGCCGTGGGTGCTGAGCGAGCAGCCGCGTGGCTCTTTGTTGCCGGCTGAGGCCAAACCATGACAAAGGGCATGTTAGGATGATGTGTTATCAGAAAGAACCTAAAAAAATGCCTACTTCACAACAATTTTGTCTGGCAGAGGTAATTTGAAATATTTTTATGTGAGTGACTTAGTGTAAGGGTAAGAAAGAAATGCTGTCAATCAACTTAGTGTCTCACAGACAATAATCCTTTTTTTTTTTAATAACTAAGGATCCAAAACACAGAAATTAACTTTGATTTTCTCAAGGATGTACTGCATTACGCACAGTGCACGCATGATTCCAGACACAAATCCAAAGCCAGAACGCATGCCAGGAGCATTCTTGGTCTTTCATTTCTGGTTTCTCCATGAATAGGACATAGTTGGGAATGTGATTCACACACAGAGAAAATGTGATTCTACAGTAGCTGAACTGGAGTTGGAAGGGACCTTAAAGATCACCTAGTTTCAAACCCCTTGCCATGGGCAGGGACACCTCCCACTAGACTAGGTTGCTCAAAGCCCCATCCAACCTGGCCCTGAACGCTTCCAGGGATGGGGCATCCACAGCTTCTCTGGGCAACCTGTTCCAGTGCCTCACCACCCTCGTAGTGAAGAATTTTTTCCTAATATCTAATCTAGATCTACCCTCCTTCAGTTTAAAACCGTTATCCCTCATCCTAACACTACATACCCGTGCCAAAAGTCCTTCTCCAGCTTTCTTGTAGGCCCCTTTCAGATACTGGAAGGCTGCAATAAGGTCCCCCTGGAGCCTTCTTTTCTCCAGGCTGAACAACCCCAACTCTCTCAGCCTGTCTTCATAGCAGAGGTGCTCCAGCCCTCTGATCATCTTTGTGGCCCTCCTCTGGACTCGCTCCAACAGCTTTGTGTCCTTCTTATGTTGGGGGCCCCAAAGCTGGACACAGCACTCCAGGTGGAGCCTCACCAGAGCAGAGTAGAGGGGCAGAATCACCTCCCTCGACCTCCTGGCCACGCTTCTTTTGATGTAGCTCAGGATACAGTTGTCTTTCTGAGATGCAAACATACATCGCTGGCTCATGTCGCGCTTCTCATCAACCAATGTCCCCAAGTCCTTCTCCTCAGGGCTGCTCTCAATCCATTCTCCGCCCAACCTGTACTTGTGCTTGGTATTGCCTCACCCCAAATGGCCTTGTTGAACTTCATGAGGTTCACACAGGCCCACAGCTTTCAAACCTTTCAAGGAGACCAAGCTCTTTATAGCAAACTGTGCTTATTGTTTTATTTGCCAGATGCATGAAACTCACGTTTTGAAGCCTCCAAAGATACAGAAAAGTGCGTAATTTGCTTTCTTGAAAGAGAATATGTTGATATGTACTAGTCCTTACAAGTTCCCAAGCAAAGCTTTCTCTGTCACAATAGCAAAGGCGGTAGACTCCACTTTTTATGTCAAATTTAGGAAAGACGCTATACTTATGTTAGAAGAAAGATGAACAACATTACCAAAAGACTTAGTCCAGTTCTGTATAAGTAAACAGTCAATGTCCCTGCTTTACTTTCACCAGGTATGCCTTTGGCACTTCATAATGATTAATACTGAAGTAGATAGCGTGTTTACAGAGGTTACAGTATCCATTTTATGAAAGTAAAAGTAATAGCCAATTCAGGAAATGCTATTTTGGACAACCACTATTGAACAAATGAAATTACAGTATGTTATCAGCTAAGGACAATTACCAAGTATTATGTTTTATTCATGCAATTTACTGATGTCTTTGACCAGTCTGACATTATGAAGATTGAGTCAGTCAGAATTTATAGACAACAAGCAAAGTCAATGACAACTTGCCTCATTAAGAAGAAATGTTGGATCACTAAAGAAATATATTTAGTCATTTGCCTGTCAAATCCTGTTTTTAAAAAATGCCATGAGCTGATTTCTCCTGCTGAGCGTATGGGCTCAACATTTATTGTGGCCTTCCTGTCTTCCACCTCTGGCTGGAACTGGCAGCATGATGGAAATACCAGCTACTGTACTTCCCCTGTGTGAAGCCAAGATGATCTTAAGAACATGCAACCACATACATGCACACACCCTGAGCTACAACCTCACACCCTGATACAGAAATTCACTGAAGTTTGATGTTTGAAATGAAATACCCTAAGGATCTTCCTTTATATCCATTATTATGGATGGGCTTTCAGATCAGGGAAGCAATCGGGGAGTCAGATATTTTACATATAAAGAGGTCAGAGAAGAGCCATCACCCCTTGAATATATTTGGGGATGTTGCATGGAACCCATTTTAAGTCAATACAAAGTTGTCAGAATAATTTTGGTTTATACATCAAATAGCTTATTCATAAGAACTGCAAAAACTAGGATCACCTCCTCTCATGCCTTTCATGCTTTCCTAACTCCCTAAAACTTGGCAGTTTTGGTACCAGGAGACAACTTTATAACATTCAGAATTATTAGATAATATCCCTTCAGTGTATGCCTTATGTTGGAAAACATTACAGTTAGCATGGAAAAAATGGTTGCCAACACAAGTATCTCCAGACCTTGAAATAAGATAAATCTATAAACAGGAGATGATAGGTCAGATATACTGACTAAAAATAAAGAAAACTTCTGCAGAGTAATAAAAACAATGCCATAGTTGTCTGTGTCATGTCCTATATTGTGACACCTCATATAGTAAACTAATCTTTGCACTCTAGTTCCAGTTTAAATTGGAGATAAACGATATGATACATGACCATACAACAGCAAGAATTGTCTACCCACATGGAAAGCTTTTTGTAGAATCAGGCTTCATTCTTCTTCACAACTGTAATAAGTGTCATTTAAAGGCGTATACAACATGTAACTAATATAGGTATAGGATTTATGTCTGTGTATATGTTGTCCCAAAGTGGGGTTGTTTACCCAGTGTGCAAGACATCAAAGTACACATATATATGTGTGTGTATATATACATACACTGTGTGTGCTCATATGTAATGAGCTGTAATAATGAAGTACATACCAGCACACGGAATATTTCAATGGCTAAGAAACCCTCTTATAGTCAACAATCAGTTTAGCAACATGGATAATTTTAATAGACACGTTAATTCAGAATAAGCCTTTACCATCTGTTCCGCCCTCTAATTACAAATGCAACATGAATATAATTCACAGTTGCATCATTAAAAAGACATAAGGAATTTAATGTATGTCTCTGCTCCCCTTTAATGTAGCATGCATCTGTTATGTTTTCCTCTTGCTTTGTAGACCCCCCAAAAAAAAGCCCGAGGAAAACTTCTTTCTCTTAATAGATAAAATTCTCCTTATTTGCATTTTTTCCATAAAAGACATTATTCATCTAAGTAAGATTACTAAACATATGTGGAATGCATTTGAACGCAAGTGCCTGCCTGTCCCCTATAAGCTATTCATATATATGCACTTAAAGAAGACCATGAGCAATCCCTCTAGGTATCTGGCCCTATCAATAGACAAAGTGCTCTCAGATCTTCATGAATCAAGAGCAATTGAAACAGTAAATCTGGGCCAGCTTCCATATAATCTCACAAAATAAGGTGCTGAATGTCCTTAACTGCTTCAAGAGAATTAACTGATTCAAGAGAATGAAAAGTTAAAAGAAAATGCCTGATTTTGAAAAGTATCTGAAGACACAGGAAATACATGGATGTCTAATTTACCATAAAAACCCCTAATCCCACCAGCAACATACTTCTGTAAGTCCTTAACTGCCTTTCTTATCAGACCTACAGATCTCATAAGTCTTAGGTTCTCAAGAACCTAAAAGTAAGACTGTCCTTCAGTGAAAGATGCACCTAAAATGATGTACTGGAACCTCCATTTTGCAGATCACGGAACACGTAACAAAAGACAACTCTTCATTGCAGTTGAAGTCTTCCTTGGAAAATAAGGGCATACAATCCAAGTATGACAAAGCATAAAGGTTCTTTCAAACTTTCCCCTTTCTTTGAAGATGTCATGTTTTAAAACTCATAATGAAATACTTATTTTCAAATAAACAATTCAAAATAAGCATGCAATGAGTATCAGACAGAAAAAGTTGAAGAACCAAGGACACAATACAGGGAATTCTAAAGATAATGTTGCTACAGCAACTCACCCACATCACAAATTCTGTATTTTTATTATGTTCCTTCTAAAACATAAACAGTAATTTAATAAGGAAGAGATTTAACAAGGAAAGTAGGAGAAGAAAAAACTGCAAATATGAAGTCAGTGAGTTATGACTGGTATAGACCCCCTAAATTATAATTTTATTCTTAAAAAGGACGTTGTAGAGGTTCAGAGATTTTGAGAACAAATTGTTCAGTTGACAAGTTCTAATAATGTTGGTTGATTTTTCTCTTAAATGTCAGTCCTGGATATTCCACTGGAACAGAGTATCAAGCTGGGTTCCTTTTTATCTGTTTTTCATTCCTTCACACAACAGCAAAGCCCATGTAACAGAGAATACCTTCAGTTGCTTGTGTATCATCTTGTAAGCTTTTGGGAAAAAACTCATCACTACCTTTGTAGAAATTAATAATTATTTTATTGAAGGGTAAGAATCCAGCTCTACTCTTTTTAAGCATATTTCTCAAATAACAAGATGAGTCTTAAGCTTCTGCATCTATTCTATGGAGTTTCAGTTTTGCTCTTTAATGTTTTACTGATAATTTTATCATGAGAAACAAGCTAAACAACCATTTAATATCAATATTAAATTCATAACAGTCTGGAGGATCTTTTTTAGCTGTACTTCTGCAGTGGAGATAGTTGGGACCATATGCAACTTTATAGGACATTGGAACAGGCATTTCTGATAAATTACAGAGTATACAGATCTGTTTTGAAAATTTGGCCATTTAACCAGATGTCTAAAAGGAAAGCCAAAGGCTTTTGAAAAACTAATCTCAGTTCTTGGTGTGCAATTCTTCCAAATTTTTAGCTTTTGTTTTTCAAGTTAATCTAGTTCTCTGATTTATGATACGGTAGAAATAGTATACCTGCAGATATGTCCACAAAAGGACATGCTTTTAGATCTGTCTTAATAGCTGTGGTCATCCTTCCACTCTGCATTCAAGAACATAAAACCAACTTGTCCAGGATCTAATCTCTTCCTAGAAGACTGAGCATGGAAGCTTGAAATGCTCAAGTCCATCCCATTGTGCTTGTGCACTGCCGTGTCAGGTCTCTCCTCAGCCTTTCCGTGGAACAGGACACGAGGAAGTCCAGAGGAATTCACCATGTGGTTCTTCCATTGCAAAGCAGGAAGACAACTGATTTTATTTTCTTTACCTCCCTCCCCAAATCTGTCTTATTTCAGATAAATTGAGCTAATACAAGCGTAGTTCAGCTCCACGTTTAAAACACCAGTATGTTTTCTAATCTATATTAATTAATACTTGATCGACAAACTTAGTGAGACAAAAAGCACAGGACATACATCAGCACTCAATAACCAGCTCTCCCTGCTTTTCAGATCCCCTCACTGTATTGAACAGCATCACCAAAAGGAAATAGAGATTGTAGATATACTGAGACCTAGGGTCCGTAATTTCCTAGTGATAGTAGCTTATGGTATGCAATTCCACAGAGGCAGAGAACAGAATATTTCTATATGTCTCTGGTGAAATCTGTTTCCTTGTAAACATTAAGTGTCAAAATGTTTTATTTTAATGCATTCAGAAGAAAAAAAAAAGAAAAAGGAAAAGAAAAAAAAAAAAAGAAGCACACCTAGATTAAACAAAAGCTCACAAAGCTTAGACATTACAGGAAAACCAAAATACCAGCAGGTTTTCCTCCTCGCTTTGTACTCTGTCCCAGTAAAATAAACTACTACACTACATAGGAGAAAGTGTGAGTCATTGAACATTGTAAATTTTCCTAATGTATCACAGCTACAGAAACACCTGTGCTAAACACAGTAACTTTGTGCTAATCCTCTGTGAATATTTCAACAGCCCTCCAGTGTTTTCTTTCCTTACCAGCATGCTGGGGTGGTCAGTGTTTTTCTCTCTCTCCCTCTCCACATGCTTCCAACACTTCCAGGTTTGAAATCAGCCAGGGTGCCTGACCATTGCCTGGCCCCCGCAGATCTTCTGGCCAGGAGCTTCCCCAGGCATGTCGGCCAGCCTGCTCAGAGGACAAGACTTTAACACTGGAAGAGCCAGGCTAAAACATCCTTCATGGGCAGCAACAAGGCCAACACGAGCACTTTGCTGCTTCTGCTTCAGCCCAGTCATACACGGGGCTATCATGCTGATGCCTTTTTCTGTTTCCCTTCTCTTTCACCATGTAAAAAAAGGTGTTACAACTCAACTGGGCAACAGTCCTGTGCTTTAAAGTGCTTCTGTAATATATTCAAAGCAGTGTTCTCAAGCCATCCCTTGTGTTCAGAAAGGCCAAAGAAGGAAAGTAGGATGTTAGCATCCGACATCACTTAAGACCACCAAGTGAATTACAGGGAAAAACCAGTTAAAAAACACAGAGGACAACACCTGACCACCTTTTCCAGAGATCAGCCATCCCAGGCCCTGTAATGGTACAGTCCTGCTGGCCAGAGCTGCTTCACCCATGCATGCCAGGTCCGTATGTCATGGCGCCCCTCAGGTGCGGGCCGCACCTGAGGGTTCCTCAGGGGGCTGCCCCGTGAGGGAGCAGGGAGGGGGTGGAGGGCCCGGAGAAGCCTCCAAAACCTTCCAGAGTACCCAGCCCCACAGCTCTCCCTCCAGCCACTCAGCTCAGGCCCAGGGCAGGGAAGAGGGTGACTGTGAACTTCAGCTGTGTGCCACCATCCTCTCCAGGGATTGAGGGGAAAAAAAACGCCTTGTGCGAGCCTAGCAGTGCTTTGTGTGGGTATGAGGGAGGAGACCACCCTTTTGGGCACAGGCAGCCTCCCCAGCCCATGTACCATCAACTAACTTGTCTTCTTGATAACGAGCACCGACTGGGCTTGCCATTACTGTGTCCAGCTCTGGATCACTTTCTCCACCTCTGGCGTCCTCAGCACAAGAAGGACATGGACCTGTTGGAGCAGGTCCCAGAGGAGGGCCTTGAAGATGATCACAGGGTTAGAGCACCTCTGCTATGAGGACAGGCTGAGAGAGCTGGAGTTGTTCAGCCTGGAGAAGGGAAGGCTCCAGGGAGACCTTATAGCCCCTTCCAGGAGCTAAAGGGGGCCTACAAGAAAGCTGACAAGAGACTTTTTACAGGGGCATGTGGTGATAGTACGAGGGGTAATGGCTTCAAACTGGTAGAGGGGAGATTTAGAACAGACCTCAGGAAGAAATTTTTCACTCTGAGTGTGGTGAGGCACTGGAACAGGTTGCCCAGAGAAGCTGTGGAGGTCCCATCCCTGGAAGTGTTCAAGGCCAGGTTGGATGGGGCTTTGAGCAACCTAGTCTAGTGGGAGGTGTCCTTGCCCATGGCAGGGGGTTGGAACTAGGTGATCTTTAAGGTCCCTTCCAACTCTAACCATTCTATTATTCTATGATTACAGATTATTTAAACCTTATACTCAGGATTTAAGCAAATTTCTAACTCTAGGGATTAGGATAAGATTTGAATTTGAAGAGCAAAGGCACAGTTTTTTGGCCACAGGCCCAGTTTGGCCTGATGGGTGCTACATAGATATGCTGCAGTAGCTCCTCGCATCGCAACCACTGCTAATCCCAGGGTAATAAACTGGCAGAGGTTAATAATCCTAACCGCCTAAATATAAGTCAAGAAAACTATCTTAGGAATTTTTAAGTTAAAAAACAAACAAACAAACAAACAACTAAGAAATGAATGGCACAATCTAGTATGCATTCCATTAATCATTTTTTTCAGTTAATTTTTGAATAAAGTGATACACTTTGAATAAAGTGAAGACGTTAACACAACTAGTGATGTTAAGATAAAAATTCCAATTGAAAAAAAATATTTCATGCTGAAAAATGTTTTTCTTTGTGCAAAATTGATAAATTTTTATTATAGTAAGCACTATATAGATATTAAATGGTATTTTTCACCAGCGATCTAAGGGAGAGGGACATGTCCAGAGCTATCAAATGTAGAGATGAAATGGATAACTCACAAATGTCCATTTTATAATTGTTGATTGTGTGTTCACTTTTTCATTAATAAGTTGTCTATAAGAGAGCTGAGTATAACTAGAATGTAAGTCTTACCTTATCAGTTAAATACACTCCTCCTTCACACATGAAACTTTATTTTGTAGCGAAAATAGTCCTGTTGCTTTCTGTAAAATACACCCAATTTGACAGGTATTCATTTTATAAAGCAAATAACATTAAAGAAAGGGAGCAGGATTTCTGGGCTATGCACAGAAACACTGTAGCTAGAATTAATAACCACGCAATTCTATGACAGCACTTTCAGAAGTATCTGTATGATTTTTGAGCTTACCAGCACTGTGTTTCAAGGGTCTGCAGTTACTCTGAGCTCACCACAAATACTTGGGGATTAGTCTAAGTATCGTAACACTGGTTTTGTCACCTTACTCTCAACTGGGAGCATCCTACCTCCCCAAGAGATATTCTTCCTCCCTGTGCAAAGTGAGGCAGATAACACAGAAGTATTTGAGAGCGGTCCACATTGGAATAATTTGCTGTGGGGTGATAAGAGTCTCTTTTGCAGGACAGGAGAGAGGGGTCCACATTTCCTCCAGCAAAGCTGACAATTCAGAATCTCTACAACTGCACTCATCCCATTTTCTCAATTTATAAAGAGAAGCTGACTCCTCCTGTCATGTTTTGACAGACATGGAAAGCAGCTACTATACTAAGAGTGGATTCTGATTAAAAAAGTAATTGTTTTATCTTCCATTGTAACTCCTACCAAGGCAGAGTGAACCTTTTAAAAGTTGTTAATATGTGCAGCAGATGAGGAAAAAAATCCATTTTATTCTTTACTGTGGTTGATATTTTAGTGGATTTACAAGATACCATGAGGTTAATCCTGAGTATTCTTCATTCCAAGTGGAACCCAACTATGTCCCAAAACCTGAGATGAAAACTGTTCTATCACCCATAGGTATTTAATAACTCTGCTTCATTGTCTGCTTTCTATTCTTATCATAGCAGCAGCACAAAAAACTACTTGCTAATGGCAAGACCAGTTGAGAATTTAACTTTCCGCTGTCATCAATGGCTTGATCTAACCTTCTATCATCTCAGCGAAATCTCCAATTAAAGTCCACATTTTTATCCTTATCTTCCAGCCTACTCAGGTTCTTGAAATAAGTCTTGCAGGCAGCCTAGATTGCGTCCTTTTCTCATTAGAGATTAGGACAGCTGCTGGGCTCATCAGAAAACGATTGTACTGAGTGTAAACATTCCTGCTCCGTATGCAGTTCCAGAAAATGGCAGTCTGGTACAATTATATTTTACTTCATCAAGCTATTGGAATTCCTCAAAAATTTTGTGCGCTTTTATGAGAGGACACATACAAGTGTTCCCTTGTATGCCTGATCACCTCTATGGAGTCCCAGCAGCTAGATTTTCTTTCCTTTTAGTCTTCATGCAACAAAACTATGTGGCAGATGCAGATGCTGTCCTAAGCTTCTTCACAGGGATGTGCTTCTGAAAGCTGGTTTTGCCTTACTCGACCTCCAAGGTCTTGATAAAGAACCATTTGCCTTCTTTTTTTATCCACAAAACCATTTATTTCCATTTGTACTGCTGCTTCAGAAAATAAGGATAGTGTAGAAAAATTCACTGGATAAAATTAGGTATTCTCTTGTCCAAAGTCACATATTGTAAACCCATGTCTGGGTGTAGCAGTACAGGTCAACCACTACGTAGCACTTTATTAATGCAGTCTTTTGGGGATTCATTTCTTTACATAGCAAAGAGGAAGTTCTAAAATTCTTCTGCTTCTGGAAGCTTGTGGTGCTTCAGGAGATGTTCTGAAACAACAATCCGTATTCAAAGACCTCTTTCAAAGGGCTGAACTTCAGAATTAGAGTCCTTAGCCTCGTGTTTCAGACTGCAAGGTAAAAGAGTGGCAACTAATCAATCATGCCATTGCCATTTGCAAGGACTTTGTTTTCTAAGATGATTAGAGTTCTTTCAGGAGTTATCCAAAGGTATTGACAAATGAGATCAATAAATCTACTGCTACTGTTGATTCAGATCTAACTCACAAATTACTTTGCTGAGGTTGTATCTGGATGAACTAGAATCAGAAAAAATATGACAAGCTCAGACTGTTGCCTTATCAAAACCTGTCCAGCTTAACTATGATGCCAATAATCTCTTGTGTCATTTAGCTTTAATTGACTCTTCTGAAAAAGTAAAAAAACAAAGGACTTACTGTATCGAGTCAAACTAGATTTCGTTTAATCTCACGGCCTCTCTCTGTGAATACTTTATACTAGATGCTTCAGCAAGACACACAGGAACCTGGGGTGAGCAATAGTCAAACCTTAAGAGACTGCTTTATAACCTCTTCAATAGTACACACAAGAACAGTCTGTAAACGGACTGGAGGCCATGGAGGATACTGATTGCCAAATATTTTTTTTTAAATTGAGCCACTTCTTATGATATCTTTTTATGAATTACCTGCTAATTAATATTTCACTGTATTGAAAGCATTGCCCTGTGTCACGACTCCGAAGCCTGAAAATATAGGATGCATTTGGTGGTGGGTTTTTTTTCTTTTTTTGACCTTCTAGATATGTCTTCTATAATTTAGTTTTATATGCTTTTAAGATCTTGAAGTTTTCTTGCCTTTCCCAGACAAACTTCATTTATTTTCCTTTGTGTTGCTACATTATGTAACTCTTTAATGTAATAAGGAATATGAAATTGTTGTGTTTTTTTTACTATCTTTGTAATATCTTTAAGGTACTACTATGATGAAAATAACATATTTTTTCCTGAGTAATACACATTGACCAAATCAGTAGTAAATTTGTAGAAAGACATTCAATTATTTTGTTGGGCTCCAACTTTTACAGTTAACATGTTTTTCTAAAAAAAGGTAGAAAAGAAATTGTTAAACAAAGCTCCCTTCCTGTGTAGACTTGTACCACAGTCTTAACACTGATAGACTGTATTTGGGGCCTTGATAGATTTAAAACATCAAGGTAACCTAGGACCTCAAACTACAACCACCTTCCTCGATATAGCTGGGAGAATGACGCTGAAGTCCAGCATCCACAACATATGTCAGCTTCAATAAGATTGTTGCAAGACAGGTATAAATATTCTGTAAGATCTTTGTAGGATCTTGTGGACCTCTTTCCCTAGAAGGTGTCCTCCCTCTGTATGTGGAACACAGTTCATCCCTATTTTTGTCACTTCACTCTCAGCTGATCACAATCAATGGAATCATCTAAGTTCACTCTCATTTCTACACTATCATACTGATAAACATGAATATTGTTAACATTCATCCATCTATCTAGCACATTTTCCGTTACCACCATGTTGCACAGTGGTGATACCTTGCTACCCACAAAGATACCTTTGAGAACATCTGAAACACCACCATGTGTACGTGACTGAACTGGTTTCAAGATCAGCCACATGTCACTGGATAAGTAAATCAGTCAAATTGCTCAGCATCATAGTAATCCACACGCAGATCTCATGGGACAGTATATTGGACAGTCTATGACACACAGGATGTTATTTTTCACCTTTGGCACTTAGCTTATAGATTCTCTAATATCTTGTAATTGAGTAACTGAAGCTGACAACAAGATACTTGTATTCTAGTTTATGTTAATATGCAAGAGTCCACAGACTGAACCTGATTTTCCTCCAACCTACACCAGAGTTCACTAAGGATAACGGTCTGATCACCCCCAGCTACGCTTGCATGGAAATCTACAAGAGGAGAATCTGAGTGCATGAGCATGATATTCTTCTTTATTAGAGAACTTTTCTTAAGTAACCAACGTTCTTTGTCAGTCTAATAGCTGTATGTCTATTCCCTATATACATATGTGGAGAGACATCCATTGCCACAAGCTGTTTTATGTCAACATACTTTGCCCCCCTAGACAACTGCAGTTGGGGCTGTTGTTGCATGTAACTGCTGGGAAATCTTACACAGCTGCCCACATGGAACAACATGCTCTTGTTGTCAAGGCAGTGACATAAAAAGGTAAAGGAACTGTGTACATTATAATAGTTGAGGGAAAGCTAAGAAAAGTTAAATATATCATGGCTTTATGTTCTATTCTTATTTAAGGTAATGCAGACAAATAGTTTAAATGAAGTAAAGCCCAGTTCTTTACTTAAAAGAATTATGGGGACCGCTCTATGTATATCACACAAAGCATCATTTTCCCATGCTTTATTTATGTTTAATAAACTGATTTTCATAGTATTTTGGCTATGGAAACCATATTTTATTTTATTATTCTATGAGGGTGTTTTTCTGAACCACCTTAAAAAAAAGTCAAGACGTTATATTACTTATGTAAATTTTATGTCCCCCTTAAACATTGGAATAATTTTGTGGCCATAGCACACAGTGGGGCATTTTAGTCAGGCTATTCCACTTCTTTTTTTCAGTCCTTACTGTAAAAACTCTCTCTGAGTATTTCTTTCCTCTATGGAGATGTTGATGTTTTGTCCCAGTTTTGACAATAATGACAGCAGAACTATACAACCCTTCCACCACATAAGTTTCTCTAGGACTAAGAAACGTGATAACATTGCAGCATTCTCAAAGTGGGTCAGTACCCAGAAGCTGAGATTTTTGGCTGGCACTGATTTGGAGAGGCAGTCCTGATGCAGCAAAGCAAACAGGTTATATTTCCAACGACCATGATTACCACATAAATGACTTTAAAATTTGTGGTATGATATCTTTCAAGTCATCAATATCAGTGCCAAAAATCTGTCTGGATTTAAATTGCATGTCACGTATTTAAGGTGTAATCTACATAGCATGTGTAAACCAGAAAACATCTATGATACTTTGATTTTTCCCTGGGGGAAGGCACAAAAATTTTACCATGGTAAAAGTGCAGGTGGCCCATGTGTTGAACATTAGATTTCCAGAGCCGGAAAAGCTGAATCCACATTCCAGAATGCACTGAGAATCAATATATATATTAAAATTTTTAGAGAGAACGGTTACATTCTCATTCTCAATGGATGTGTTAGTTGAACTTGTGACTTTAAGTACCCTTCTGGTAAAGACATTGTTTTATAATTTAAAAGCACTGCAGACATGGCACATGTTGTTGATGTTAAGCCTGGCATTTTTGATATGTGGTACCACTGTTTTATAAAAACTGTCCTGTCACTGACGTTCTTCATTTTTGAATACTCCTTATATAGCACAGTAAATTTTAATATATACAAGTAATACAAATGGAGCTGTGTGTGCATAAATGCTTGGAGAATTAGAGCCTATTTTTATTCTTTCCATTTTACTACTCACAGCGAGATCTGCATCATGCTAAATCATATGACGAGCATTTTATACAGCAAAAAGAGGCACTTAAACTTTAGCATGTTAAATACTGAAGTGAGGATTAATGGAAAAATATTTCTGTGTTCTTATGTTTCTCCCTTTGATTCTCTGGTCCTACTGAGTGTTTAACAGCAGATGCTATGATCATCAAGTATGCATTTATTGGAAAATTCATGAGTTTTGAAAAAACATTATTGCTTTGTAATACTAACACCAAGCATCAGCATCAGTAGTTCATTATTTCTCCTCAATTTAAAATGTAGCATTATTTTATTTGAACTCCAACACAAATTCCAGCTTAAATCTTAGATATTTTACACCTGACAAAAGTTAATTTATAGACATGTTCTAATTCTACCTGTTTATGAGTTTTTCACAGATTTTTCTCATCTTTCTGTCGCAGAGTGATAATGAATTTTTGAGACATTTTAAATGCTTAAATATGCACAAAGTGAGCAGGGGGCAGTGTAATGTGGTTCATTTACGTCAACTACAGTACAAAAGAACACAAATGAATCATGGAGTCACAGCAAAATAAGGCATATTATTTAGTGGAAATGATGCACTCATGCTAACAGAGATAATGCTAATTATACCATAACTTACATCTCCTATGTACATAACTCTTGCCACTACTCTGTCCCCTACAAATCACATTAAGATTTGTGACAAGATAAAAACCTTGATTATATGAAGCATATGAAGATGAATTAATTTTAATATACTCAGTTTCCTTTTCATAATTCTAAAAAGTAGCCAAATCTTACACTTGTAAATATAGCCTAAGAACCATTTTGAATTTATCCACAACCAGTTTTTTGGCATAAAACATAAGTTAAATTTCATTCAACTATATTCACGCATTGTATATCCATGATGCAGTATAATTGCACAACATTAAGACTTTTGAATGGAATACATCAGATAATGATTTACAAATTGGATCAGAACAGAAAAACTTCTGTGTTGGTGACCTTAGTCATATTATTATTCAAGTTTCAAATCCAAATATGGTTCCATTTCAGTTCTAGGCTTACCATAACATATCAGAATGATCTGTCCTGGAAAAATCATCTCCTCAGGTTGAACACATGCCCTATAATACTAGAAACAAATATTTTTGCAATACATTACCCAGAGACAACTCTGTATATGATATTCCATTACATTAAGAGACTTCTTGATATAATCAGCAAACAGACAAAAAAGATGGATTAATCAATAAGTGGGCATGGCCTTATTACAGTGAACAAATTAGACAACTCGGGATATATTGCTTTATAGGCAAGATTTCCTCTTTACAAATATTCTCCGTAATTGATTGTAGTGACCTTTTGACAATACTGAAAAACATCCTCAATTAATAGGCTACTTTTGCAAAACAGATCACAGTGGCGAGAACTGTGGTTGGCACAGTAAGACTTTAGAGAAAAGGAGGAAAACATTTTTTAAACCTGCCCAGTAGGAAGTAGATGAGACCTTTACTTTCTGAAGCAGTATTTGTTTAATAATAACAACATAAAGACAATTTAACATTGATACAGTATTTCAAGAGCCACATCATCAGCTGATTTCTAATCTATTGGTCCCTCTGTTATGGGAGTACCTAAGACTCAACTACAACTTATGAATTATTGTTAAATGCGGATCAGAAGTCCTTTTGTAACAAACACACTAACTCAGACTCTTTGTTTATAACACACACTATTTATTAAAACCAATTATACAGAGCAAGGGAGAAGAAAAGTAAGAATGTATGACAATAATGGCTTTAAATCTCACATATGGTCCAGGGGCAAACAAAACTTCTTCTTTTCTCCATCCTAGGCTTCTTCAGTGGAGGAGATACCCAAGCACTGTATTTAAAGATGATTTCACTGGCGACTGCATGTAAGTCTGCAACAAACTCACTAATCACATTAACAGAACCTCTATTTCAAAGCCTTCTAGTCACTCCTCCATACCTCAACTTTCCAGATTACAAAAATACTCAGGGTGAGTTCAAAAATTTCACAAAGACAAACATCAGGTTCAAGTCAAGCCTTGGGCGGGGAGCAGGGGGAGCACCCGAGATGATCTGCTTGCAGAAAACTGATGCAAAAGTATTCGTGTTTTACTTAGTGCACTTTTTCATCGAACCAGTAGGCCTTTTTAAAGCAATATGGAAATTGGAGAAGATTTGGGTGTTCAAGCCTTATTTCAAATTTGCGATCTGGGAAAGAAAAAAAAAAAAGTAGGAAATTAAAAGAAACAGCATTTTTGGTCAAATGAGAAGTATGGGAATGAAGATCCTTTAAAGGTTCCCTCTGCTTTGGGCTGGGAAAAGGGAAAAAAAAACCCCGGCAGAATTAGTGGGCTGGTTTTAGGGGAACAGGTATAATATTTATCTTCTGAATATCAGACCATCCAGGAAAAAAGTGCATCTTCCCCCTCCCACCCCCTAGTACGTTTTCACTCTCCATTTAAAGAATCAGTGTCTTGCTGCACCGTTACACTGAACTAGCTGCCTTTTGGGGCGTGGAAGAGCTTTTGTAGTTTTTGTCATTTTTTTTAACTCAAGCTGATGAGAGGAAATAGTATTTTTCCATGAAGTCAGAGTAAGAAATGATCACCTCCTTGGGAGAAGTTTTTGTCAGCTAACCTAGGAAATTTCAAATAAATTTGCAGGCCAGTTAAAGACAAACAGCTCAAATCTTGTCTTTCTTCCTCCTAAGACAATACTCCGTCCCACATGCAACCCATATGAGCCTTGTGCTAAGCTAGCTTGAGAGCTGAATGTATCTATTTTCTCTCTAAGACTGGCAAATATATACAACAGAAAAGTTCAATCCATTTCAGACTGAAGGAAATAAGGCTTGCCCTTCCCACCCAACAAGCCTTATATTGATGGCCTTGTGTGTAGCTGTCTATTTTTATTAGTTTACATGTTGTAAACATTTCAGCGTGCAATGTTCTGAAGGAGAATATGTTTACAAACTTTTCTTTTTTTTTTTTTTTCCTTTTTATAAATAAAAGCTAATTAAACTTGATTTTAGACCTTTCTTTTGTGAGATTCAAGTCCACTGGATTTGTGCTATAGCTTCTGGCTACACTGTAATCAA
Organism: Burhinus oedicnemus; assembly: GCA_008921705.1. Lineage (NCBI taxonomy): Eukaryota > Metazoa > Chordata > Aves > Charadriiformes > Burhinidae > Burhinus > Burhinus oedicnemus. The sequence continues at coordinate 156,427 of VFFE01007220.1, forward strand.
GTGCCACAAAAATATCATAAAGTCCAGAAGTTGCTAATTTAAGCAGCTTTCCTGTTTCCTGCCCACCCTCCAGCACCACCATTCTTTCCATCTCAGTTCAAGAATTTATAGAGCTATTTAAAAAAGAGGATTGGGATTAGTTATTATTCCTTTACAAGAATTGATTGAAACCTTGCACAAATTTCCAGGCACAGCATTTGCATAAACTAGCCTAACAAAAAAAAAAAAAGGAAGTGGCAATGTTTGTCCATTCTCAATGTAATATGACCCATTCCATTTCGTATGTTATTAGAGAGCAGTTCTTTGAGGGCACTGGTAGAAGTCAAAATAATGTAATATATAGTTACAGTTACAGAATCTATTACACACTGCTTTGTCAGCCCCTGTCACTTTTCATAGATATATCTGAGATCCATTTGGAAGCAAGATGCTAACATGAAAAGGGTATTCTCACTGTTTCTTTTCTCTGTCCCATCCACCACAGGGTTGCTGAACAGACAGTTTAAGCCAGGCTGATGCATCTACATCATCTATCACCTTCTAAAGCTGACACACCAAAACCATTGTCTCTTCTCTTTCTTACAAAGAGTAAACTGCACAACAAACTAGGAGAAAAGATGCATTACAGCCCACAAAGCTGGCTGAAAGTGTTTGCAGAATCAAGTCAATGGTGCAGAGAAGCAACTCCTAAAATCTCATACAGTTTCATACAATTCAAGGGAACCTTCAGAGGCAAGCTAGTGCAGCATGGTGACTGTTACAGGCTACAATGTGTACTGTAGACAGGAAAATAGCAAGCCCTATGATTCGGATTAATAGCATAACCCTCTGAGTTTGTGGATAATTGTCAGTGAACATGTAATCCATGCATCAGTTTTGACAGATCAGCACCAAGTGAGCTAATCTTCTACTCAACACAACAATCCATGCCAACTGGCGTACATCAGAGCTCTTTAGAAGCACAGATGTCCACATTTTCCTCTCCTAGACAAACACAAAAACCTCATACTAAATGTCAAATAGTTCTAGTCAAGTTATTCATTGAAATAGCACCAGTTGTACTCAATTATCTTTAAGGTAATCTGTGCTCCTAAGCAAATCAGAAGGCCTTCTGACAAATCAAAATCAATTTCAAGCAGCAGTGACACAAATATACCTGGTTATACCATGTCCTCAGATTTATTTTTCTCTACATTTTGTTATGGTTACCTATCTAAGATTATTGAGTCAGAAAGGCCTTCTTTGACCCCACCATAGAGTTTTTGCTGGCATAGCTATTTTGAGCCGATTTATTCCCTTTCAGGTTCGAAAATGTAGACTTGGTTCCAATTTCAACATCTTATTACTACATACACTGTGATAACACAAAATGAGGGCCTGTTTACCTGAAAATGTCTACCTTTTGGCTTCACCTCTTCTTTCAAGGATGTGACAAACGCTAAACATAAGGCAGATACTCAGTTCGTGTATACAATGGAAAGATTATTTGACTTTAGTACATTGACTTTCATGAAGTGCTACCAACTTATACTACGAGAACTTGACCCACTGTATTAAGAACCACCCCGAAGTTATACTCAAATTTAGTACTTTTTAGAAAGATGCCTTCTACATAAAAGTAAATGCTTCATTTGATAAGCCTGCTTGTTTTCCTTCTTACAATCATTCACAGATATTCTGTTACATCAGTCATTCTGTGTGGCTGATCTTCGCACTCTTTGCCATGGTATCTGAGCATCTAACAACATTACATGAATTCTATATAGAGTCTAAATGTAGACTTTGTGAAACTATGGACACCAAGCAGATTCATAATAATTATTACCAGCAAAACTTGTGGTAAAGATGCAGATTGAAATTTTTCGCCCTCAGGAAAAAATTTTCTTACTGGTAATTTATTTCCAGAGGAAATCTAACTATCCAAAAATTTAAATTGAAGAAAAATACATATAGTATCTTAATGGATCACACTTCACATATACAGTGTCTGATGTGATAAACAAAGGTCCCCTCTTCAAGACTAGTTGTAAAAAGTATTTAAATCTGTCTAAAGAAGCTATATGAACATGAACTCCCAAAGTTTTAATCTATTTTTCAACAGAGCTTGCCTGATCCCAGATAGTACAGTGTTACAATTATCTATCTTGCTTTATTGGATATGTTTCTTCAAGGTGAAAAGTCTGGGTACTTTTTGCAAGGCCAGGGTTTTCATTGCCAGCTCACATGCATCGTGAATGCATAGGTCACCATGCCCTGTGGTTTGCAACTGTGAAGACAGGAAAAGCCACCTCGGTGACTGCTATACAAAGATTATTTTTAGCAGCTGTTGGTGAGCAGTTTTTAAGTTTCTTTAAGGAAATCAGGAAGACCTGTGGGCAGGTAATTGTATGGTAAAGACAGTCTCTAAGATCACAGTGATGGAAAGCTAGGTACTCTGCTCTGAGAAACAGAGTCCTCTGCCCTCTACCAAATGCAGTAAGTCCTGCATCTAGGCATCTACTCCTAGCTTTTTTTAAATGGAGTTTTCAAGTCCAAAATCCACTCCAAATACAGAACATTTCATTGGCATTTTTATGTGGTTGTAAACTTTTTTTAATTCTTTTTGATGCCTCATTTGAACAAAACAAAGCAATCCCTCCAGTTATAGAGAATTAAAAACTTTTTTTAAAGTGGGGGTTTATCCAAGATTAAATTCATCTACTGCTATTACTGAAAAGTATTCAGGTTATGACAACATGGCTAACTTCCCTACTGATAGACTTCAATTTTCTCTCTCGTTCAGATATTTCCTTCCAGAACTACATGCCAAGGCATTAGTTCAGTTCTGACTCAAAAGGAAGAGTACCACCCACTGATTCAGCTCCTGTGGCATCCTGCGTTTTCCTTAGAGAATTTCCTCAGCCTAAGGTCTGGACATTTGATGTGATTATAACCTAAGGCAAAATGAAAAAAAAAATATATATATATGTGAACATACATAATACAAACATATATATGAAACATATGGAAAATGTATCTTTGCCACATGAGACTGGAGGTTAGCACAGCTCTCTTAAGAAAAAAGGAACATAATTTATAAAACATACATGCTGCTTTCATGCTATTCCCTTTCCTTACCTTTAATAGAAAACCCCAGAGAAAGCAATTTATGCTTACTAAAAACAGCAGCATCTCTTGTAAAAGATAAATGCCAAATTATATAGTGAACAGGAAAAATACAACACTGGTCGCTAGCCCATTGGAAATGTATTAATTTTTTTTTCTCTGTAGTTTTTCCTTTCTTATTTTTGTTTGTTTTTTTCTTTTTTAAACACTCTCTTCTCTTCTGAAACCATGAAAGCCCTGGCAATGACTTTGAAAAAAACCTCATGCACAGACAGGAAGATTAGATTTTCAGTTTGATTATAATTTAAGTACACCTGTTAAAACTCATGGCTAATGGATGACCACATGAAGATATCTGCCAATGTCTCCTGTTCCCAAAATAAAAGAATAAAAAGACTCATCTCAGGTATCTTGTATAGTTTATCTAATAGCAGTTTTGTTTCAACAATTCAATATTGAAGGAAGCAACTTGTTTGTTTAAATTGCTATCAGACTAACAGGGCAAATAGGTTTTCAGTGGAAGTCGCACTGCATGTAGAAATTCAGAAGGAATAATTACAAGAAATATAATAGCCTTGAAAAGCCAAGTACTCTGTCAGTTCTAATAAACCTTCTTTTCTCATAGCAGATGAGGAGCTTTGTAAGGTGACATTGATATTAGAAGAAATAGGGTTTCTCATAATAAAACTATGCAACGGCTCCATCTCTAAATATTTGTTTAGAATTAAATAACATTCTCCTTCATTATTATGCTCCTCAGGAGTCATTCATGATATACATAATAAATCAATAAATCAGTAGGAATGCCTTGCAATGCTAATATGCTCTTAAAAAGAACAAATACAAGGATTAAAATCCTAATTATAGGGGAAATAATGAAGGTGTACGATGGAACTGTAGATTATATATTGCTAAAGGTGTCCCATTTAATTACTATACCTACCATTTTCATGTCAGAGAGGAAATTTACCCTTAAAGCATCACTTTTATCTGACAATACTGACTGCATTATAATCCTAGCTAGTGCTTTTAATGGTTTATACTCTGTTGACATTAAACTTGTTGGACAGATTTGCCACTTCCTCTTCTAGCCATTTTACATATTCAGGAGACACAAAGCAGTGAAAATTGGCTTTTCTTGTCAGCAAAGTGTCCCCCAGCCTCAGAAAGATTCAAATTTCTTTGTTCAAGCTCCTGTTCAAACTGCTTTTCACTACACAGATTCTCAAATGCAATATGATCAGCTTCTAAATTTAAGTTTTGGACTGTGTTGACTAAAGCTCACAAACATGTAGTCACACAGAATGAAGCACCACCATGTAATAAGGTTATGTACTCCAAGCATATATAGTCATATGATACAATATAGAAAGACATGTATGTCAAACAAATCTGCAGATTACCTAACATCAGGAAAACACTCAAGAACAAACCAACACAGTAGCAGGTAGCTTATATCTGGTACGTAAGTTGTTGCGTATATTCAGCTGGTTGATTCTTGGAATGGCACCAGGCATCAGCTACAAGTATAGCCTGGAAGTTGTTTGTATTCCGTTTAACCAACAAAGATAAATATTTATTAACCACACTGTATTAGGAGTCCTGACAAAAGGAGACAAGAATAAAGTTAGTAAAAATTCTTTGGAAGTACATAGATGTTAATCTAAATATGTTTAGTGAGTTCATAAGCAGAGGGGAATTGCTTTTATCATGTGCACCAAATCACTTAATAACTCCAATATAAATGTTCCACAAGTTCAGATATGCCCCCCCCTTCAGTCCTTTACTAAACATATTTATGTATGGACCACATTAAAATTTCTACAACTTTATGAATGGACCTAGCTTTTTGCAGATAAGTACAGTACTGTTGACACGGAATTTGCTGCCTCATGGTTGTAAGTCACTATGATATGTCCAAGGGCACTTTAATGAGTAGGCCATCTTGCACAGAGGAAAGACAAATGAAGAAAAGAACCGTGCCTCAGGGGCAACTTAAATAGATGGCTTAACAAAAAGGTTCCTTTCACTTCTGATCTCTGCTCAACTTAAACCTTAAATCTTACTGATGCAATATAAATGAAGAAGAGATTTTGGACTGACTGAAGAAAGATATAGCTAACAAAAAAAAGAAGAAAAAAAAAAAAGATATAACCTGACATCATCTTCCCCTCATTCAAGTACAAACTTTTTAAAACATTTTGTCAAGCTCTTTGGAATGGTGAGATGAAGTACGAAGAAATTTGTGGCTCAGGATACAGCTAGATGGTATACTTAGATTATGATACCTATAAGGGGTATGTTACGTACTGGAGGTATTCTGGTTCTTAGTAAAGAATTTTTCTGGGAAAGCCAAATTAAATGAGAAGAAAGTCTTTTTTTGCTTTAATCTAATCCTGAGGGATGACTTTATTACTATTTTTTTAATTCAGTAGTGGATTCCAGGGAGTAATACTATAATTTAGCATGTCCACTTCCCTGTCCTTAAAATGAGAAGATCAATTGGAAATAGCAGTGAGAACTTAGGAAGAATTGACTACTGCATGGAAACATTGATCATACACTGCAATTTAGCTGAAGGTTAGCTTGGGAGAGGAAGCAAAAATTGCAGTGGTTTAAAAATAGCTGATTTCCCCCTATTCTATAACAAAACATTTTAGTGCTCCTTTCCAAAAACGCTTTCATTTCAACCCTTGCTTTGCATTATGGTAGAGTTAGAGGGTGAAGGGAGGGGACAGTAGAAATTTCTTCATTTGATTAAACTGCAACAACTATTTGTAAATTCTTTTCAGAAGAATTATGACATTTTTAGATCTCATTTAAGAAATTAAAATATATTTTAACATTTCACAAACCTCTGAAAAAAAAATTTCATCTCTAGTCTAAAATGACACATGAGGAATAAATAATACTGTAGTTTTACAAATAAGATTCCTAATCACAAAAGTTTTTTTCCTAGTTCATTGCCATTTATATAAGGCTCTATTTGCAGATATACCATTGAAATGCTACATTTAAATATTTAGTTTTAGGCTCTCATTTCCAGACTTCTGAATAAAACCTGTATTTTAAGTGAAATCTTAATAAAACCTTAAGTTCACTTGTTGGTAACGTATTCACACAGCTTAAATAATGACATAGGGAGAAAGAAATCTGGAGGCAGAGATCAAGGAGAGAAAAAAAAACCTGTTACAGTTGAAAAGTGATGGCAAGCGAATGAGGCAAGTGAATGAGGCATGGAAAGTATTTTAGACAAAGCATCAGTATAAAAAAAGTTCTGTTAGAGTCTGGACGGACAGCAGGAGTGAATGAGAAACAGTAGGTAGGTGCTAAATGGAGCTGGTTACAAATTCCCATCCAGACAAAATGGATTAGATGTCCATAGTATTTTTCATTGATGTTTTGTCAATTTTTGTTTGCCCTGTTACTTTTTCCAGGATATTACTAAATGAAAAGAGATGAATAGCAGGAGATTCTACTTTGAACTTGACCCTAAGAAGCAAAGAAAACCATGGAAGTTACTAAAGCAGGATATTTTTGTTTTTTCTTTTGAAAGCCATGATTTTTGTCATGAATGAAAAAGCATATGATAGCATATGAAATATAGTTGTATAGCTGAAGATCATCTCACAGTAGGTTTTTTCAGTCATTCCCTTGCAATGAGGCTTTCAAATTTTCCATTAAGCAATCCAGCAGCACTCATTCCTCCTCCGTCCAGGTCCAGTGAGAATGACCAATAGTTCTATTCAGCCTGCACTTCTCCCTACTTCAATTAGTAAATGTTCCAGTGAAGTAATGCAGTGTATACAGACACAGTTATTCTCCACAACCAGACCAAAGTCTCATTAGGGTTTTTTGTGTTTGGTTTTGTTATGTTTTTAAAGAAAACTACAGGCTCCTAAACCTATTGCTTGTCTGGAGAACCCACATCAGCAATACCCTGGTGCACTAGGTTCTCCTAGCCCGATTACCTGAATTTATCACAACTATGATGAAAAGAGTTCTTGATCTTTCCCGATATCACCCATAGAAGAAGAAAAAAGCAGACATATATTGTGAAAAGAACACCCAATCAAGGATCTTTGGGATTGTTTTGTTAAATAGTTCAATTTCTATGGATAAAAACTATGTAGGTGAAAACATTATGGTCCCAAAATGGTCCCTTCCCATAGCCAAGCCTAAACCCTATATCCGTACACCTGGAGTCCACCAGCTGTGTTACAAGGTCTTCTCTTACTGCTTGCAGCAGTGCATGATGCAGCAGCATGCTCTCAACAGTACAGCTGTGCTGATATTAAACATGACCTATCTTATACTTTACACAACCTGACTATAAAAACACAGCTTGATTTCCTAACTGACTCTTACTGGTTTTTTCTAACAGAAAAAAAATCAAGAGGATTTGAACTGTCCTCTGTAGATTCCACAAAACTCTATTTGAATGTCTGTGGCCCTCTGGGAGCATTTCCTCAGCAGGTAACTATCCCACTACCACAGCTACTTCTCTACACCCCTTACATCTCTGGAAGATATCACTTGAGTCAAGTAGGGGACTTTCCACTCCTAACATTTGCCTCTGAAGTACCTCCTTCTCTCTGTCAAGGCTTTTTTAAAAAGAAAATTACCTGAAAATATTTAGGAACAGTGGTTTTATCTCTCAATTCCTGTCATGAGTTTTTAGGATCTCACTCTTATTTATATCAACTCCTACTGTCAAGAGTTAGTAAGTACAATGGGGACAAACTGGGAGATACAGATAGGCTTTAAAAAGGCCTACAGACCCACAGAACATAAAATATCCTGGCAAGTAAGGCTGCCCTCCCCCCAGTTGTAAGTTGCTACTGTGAGAGTGATTAGGTCCTGGATGACAGTGAGTGATTTTTGACTCTTGAAGTGTGTGGATGAAGGCCAAGGGTAAAGCTGGGACCTAGAGGTTACGTGAAGATTTCTTTAGCTCCTTAATATATCCCAAGATATACACAGGTGTCTCTTGCTATGGGGAATAACCAGTCACCTGAGAGAGAAAATTTCATTGTGAGAATCCCAGGTTGCCTGACCTTCATATGTTTATTTTGTAGAGGGGCCAGTCTAGCTCTGCACACTCCTTGCTTCAGGAAATTATTAATTGTATTGTGCTTGTGTAAAATCAATAGATCCCTAAGAGGCTGTTTACCAAATGCAGTTACTATTTTTCCATTTAACTATCTTTTTATCCCTTTGGTGTTTTTATAGTTTTCTCAGATATATTTCAGTCTTCACATTTTATTGAAATGTTCACATTTTATTGAAATACTCAGCACATATGTGGTTTGTGGACAATCACAATACAGACAAAATGTGTTATTTAGTTGGCACTAACTACTCTGTCCTACTGTTTCAGCTGGAAAGTTGTTATTCTTGAAGATTGCTGGATTTCAGGCATAGACATATGAAGTAGTTAGCTTTTCTTTTTAAAACTATATGAATAGTTAAACAAAAATCATTCAACAACATTTACAACTCCAGTTGCATTCATTGTTTCATTTGTTCAACAGTTTAAAGGACAATTTAATTTAAATTCCTTTTGATTTAAAAGACAAAATATTTTCTTTTTTGTTTGTTTGGGTTGGGTTTGGGCTTTTTTATGTTTTGTCGCTGAAGATTTTAGTGCAAATCTTTCGGTAAGCCACTAACTCTGCCCCAGGGCATTAGGCTGTGCATGTAGGCCACAAATTTACTGAAATAAAATCCAATATTTGATGACTATGTCATTTTAATGAAGCCAGTATGCCCTTCAGGGTGGTCACATATTCCAAAACTGTGCTGTTATTAAAGCTGACCAAATTTTGAAGAAAAGCATTCTTTGATTGTAAACTCCCTGTGGTGACTTTTCAGAGCACGCAACCCAATCCTCCTTAGCTCATTTCTTCAGGATGCAAATGTTATTGGTGAGAAATTGGTGGACCTCAGTTATTCCAATTAGTTCAATTCTTATCAGTGTTATTCATTCAACAGTCAATGCAATTCAATCAATAACCTGAAGAAGCAGGGTTAAAAAAAGTCAACAGATCATGTTCTAATAGTGTGTTTAAGTTCTGTTTCTTGTTACAAAACAGAACTATTTGAAATAACAGTGATGTTTTGGAGAATAAAATTATTCTAGTTCATAATGGACTCTAACACTACTATAGTTGCAGACTCAATAAGCTGTTTATTTGATCAAATATTCCTTTAGGCAGTACTATTAAAAATTAGCTCCTTTTTAATAGCTTCTGTTTGTGGTAACACTTATGCTAGCCCAGCATTTCTGAGGTTTTCTATTTGTTCTACAGGCTTTGACTGTATTATCCTTCTTCCTGTTGTTACAGTATATCAGAGACCATTTGTCTCTCTGTTTAAGTAGAGATGTTTGTTGCATTTGTCGTGTTGAAAAAGCATGAAAACAACCACTGGGCGGGTGGGGATCCCATTTTATCACTGTCAGTAGAACATAGTATCTTCAATAGCTATGAATTAATAAACTATTTTCAACTGAGGATGCATATATAGGTGTTCATTCTGAACAGCTGGAATACCTTTTCTTTTTGTTAAGGAAAGCAATCTTATTCTCAGCCATGTGTTGTTCTCTTTAGGTCTTTTAATAAGGTAACCATAGCTCCATAGCTTCAGACCTGGTCTTTGTCAACAATATCTGGATCCTTCTTCTCATAGCCTAACAGGAGAAGGACTACAGTTTTCCCAAGAAGAATGAACTCAAAAGAAACTCTTATTACTGAGGTTGAACGATAACGGTAGTGTCATAAACTTACTCTATAAAGTCCCTAAGGACTTTTGCAAAGGTATATTGCCACTTATTGATAAAGTCAATTCTGCAAGAATGTCCAAAACTTGCTGGAAGTATCCTGCGTGAAATGGGATGGAGGGTGCTTTATAAATTCAAGTTGCTATGGAATGTTCTTGAGTCTGGAGACGGAAACAAGACTGCAGAAAAGTCACTGATGCTATTCTGTACAGTTTTAACAGTATATGAGAGTTTAATGTATAGCTTATAGTACATAGGTGAGAACTCTCCGAATGTATTATTGCCTGCTCTTCTTCCTCACCTATTTCAGGTAAACACTGGTTGTTAGCCAACAAATAAAAAGGTACCCAGCACTTGTGTTCCAGATGTGCATTGGCATGCCAGGGCAAACTACCTGCAGAGTGTGCTTCATACCTTTCGTTTTACAGAGCTTGGATGGAATAAATTACACAACACTTGGTCTGATCTCAGAAATTCATTAGCGAGAATAAATTTTTTGCACAACATCAACACTTCAGAGTGGACCCTCGAGTCTCCTAACAGAAGCATGACTAAAAAGTGCACAATGCCTTTAATTTTTTGCCAGAATATGGTGATAAAAAGGGAAATTTCTATATCTAAAACACAGCTGGACCCTAAAGGCCTCTAAAACACTACTAGTTTGTAATATTTCTAGGTAATCAATTAGACAATCCAGTGTTTTTCTTGAAGGATGTTTGGCCAGGAGGAATCAGGTGAGAGGAGTTGTTTCACATTCCCTGATGAAGGTCATTGACTATTGTCTGACAAGTCAGCAGTAATTAGGCAAAACTGCATTGCAAGGCTTAATAAATAAAGCTGTTGTTCTGCTCTGCACAATTCTGTCTGGCACCCACAAGAAAACAGCTGAAATTAAGTCTCCATTCATTACAAAAATAGTCTAACAATAATTCAAAGCTATGGACTGTCTGTTGTTTGTCAATGGTATTGAATGGTTTCTATCTACTGTAACAAATCACTCAACAGTAAAATAAATGGTAGTTGATTGTATGCCAATGGTATATTTAACAGTACTCTATTGTATTGAATGCTGCTGGAAATGTAACAGGTCTCGATAGGGGGAAAAATACATGCTATTTTTAAAAATAAAATATTGATGTAATTGGTTTTCCCACCCACAGTGCTTCACAAGCCTAGAAGCAAGATTAGTTTTAATAGTTCATTAGAAAAGTTAGAGAGATTGGAGAAGAAGGATCTTGTTGACTTCAAGGCATTTTGAAAGTATTTAATTAAAAAGAGCAACTATCACAGACCTCCTTAGAATGAATTCTCAGATTTCCCTCCGCCTCCTCAACAGTTTAAAAAAAATCAAGTAGCATCCTACAGTGCTAAAAGAAAGAATGGAATAGTAATGTTCCTCCTAATGAACACTCTCTGGCAAAGAGGAGCAATCATGGAACTAAAGCTATAATCATTCCTTACTGGCAGTCAGTTTTACTGACTGATTGGCAAGCAGGCAAGACCAAACAATGCTGGATGGTTTGCATTTACTGCAAACTTACTCTCTGAGGGTAGAATTTCCCTCTGCTGTCTTCTCTGTTTGCTGTTCTGCATTTGGGTCTCATTAGGTCACACAAATACTTTCTCCTCCACTTTTCTTTCCTCTAGTCCTGGCATTCTGACTTTTTGTAAGCAGACAAGTTGACAGTTGTTGCAAGATCCCATCTGGTTCAGTCTGAACCAGCAAAGAGAACTTGAAACTGCTCTTATTTTTACATCTACTAAAAGGGTAAGAACATTGGTCTTTCTTTTCTTACAGCAGATGATCAACACAGCTTCAAATTCATGACAAAGATTTTCCTTTAGGGATTGCCATTCACAAGATCCTACAGCAAATAAGAAAATAATGGGTATTTGACTTGTATTTTTTTCCTTGCTGGCCTATGAAGACGTGTATTCCTCTGGTCCAAGGGGTAGAGCCTGGATGGATGATGCAGGAAGCAGAAATGCATTTACTGAACTGCTACGTTTAGAGTAAAAAGGACAGCAAACATTTCTTCTTTGAAAGGTACTAATCAATATTGGGTACCCATATATCATAAAAACCTCAAGCCAGAGAAAGTATTTTTTCCTATCAGGAAAAATAATAAAAGCAAGCAGGACCAACAACAATGGAAAGTCCACGTATTGAAACAGGTTTAAAAATTGGCAGCCAGCTGATAAGTACAGCCCTTTCACCTGACTCAGCTGGAGAACAGGGTAGCATTTAAATGGTTCCTCTCTTCCCACACTTTGCATTAATGAGATTTTTAGGACTCAGGTACCTAGGCAATTGTGAGCTAGAAAACCATAACTAGATGAACAAACAAATAACAGACAAACAAAAAAAACCCCTTATGCTTCCCCTTGTTTTTACTTTTCAAGTGTGAAATAATTAAAACTATTTTCAATATATTACTTGCAGGGTCAGGGCGAGAAAAGAAAGGGGAGTCAAATTATTTCAGCCAGCTAGGATCAGTGTACCAGTTATACATAAGAACATTTTAAAACCTAATCAAAATCTGAGATCTCCAGTAATTGCTCAGAGTATACATATATGTTTTACTTCTACCACTAAAATGCACTGAAAACACAGAACTGTGCAAAATATGTGGGAACACATGCATGCACCAAGACTCTCTCCCCACCTTTCTCTGTTCCAAGTCCCTTACAAAAATGTAAAAGCAGTCCAATTATTACAAGTAATCAGCAACCATCATCTTTTTGTCTTCTAACCCTACAAGATGGCTTTATTTCACGAGCTATTATGAAGTGGTTTAAGAAACTTCTAAGACCAGGCTTGACCCAGTACTGTTTAGCTCAGCAGAACTGGCCTACCATACGGTATCACAAACTGTAGTGAGACCAAGTTGTTTACAAATGCATACAAGTGATACAACACGCAAAATGAGCGCAAGCTATAGGCCAGATCTGATTCATTGATTTTACTGACAAAGTAAAATATACCAATTCATGCCCTCATAATATCCTTTTAATCTGTCCACATGAACATATCCAAGAGATAGAAGACCTATATAAACAAAGTCTTGCAGGATTAATCCTGCATTCTTTGTATATGTGCCTGGGGATGGGGGGAGCAAGGTAGTATGTTTAAACAGAATCTTTAAATTAAGATTCATCTTCATTTCTTTATTTGGTATGACCAAAAATCATACAGGCTAAAATACATTTTTATTTAGTCTCAGATAGGTATGTGGCATAATAATTCATGTGTTTTCTTAGTAGATAAATTTTTAACCTATGAGAGAATTATTCCTATCAGCATTATTTTTAGATTCAATGTGAGTCATCTGGATGCCAACAACATAATTAGAATGGAATTAATACAACAACAACCCACATAGTGTCTGATTATATTTCAATAGCCTTTTTTTTTTTTCTCTTAAACAAGCAGCTTCTATTAGTAACATGAAAATGGAACATGCTGAGTGAAACAGGCACAGTGCTTTGCAGATGAGCTGTGGATTCACAAAGAAATGCTTAAGTTTATAAACTGCAGAATGGAGAATCAATTTTGCTGCATGGAGAATACTTAATTACAGTAACATTTATGCCAAGAAAATGACATTCTGAAACTCCATGAAAAACTGACACTGACGTCCCACTGAGAGGCTTGCTTTTTTTTTTTTTCCCCATGAATAGACTGCGGGGCCTAGCTGTTTATTGCCTGTGATACTATGAAAGCAGGAGAAGACTGAAGGTTTGTGAGGATATGCTGCAGTCTGCATTCATTGAGAAGGTGGAGAACATATGTACAACACTTGAAACTGCCCAAAATCAGCAAAAAGGGCCTGGAGCATTTACCGAACATAGAGATTTCTATCCATCAGCTGAAAGAATGATGAAAAGAAGGTGAGAGAATGAGGCACAAAGTAACAAAAATATTCAAGCTATTTTATAAACCACCTTATCAAAAGTAAGGATCTTTGATATTCACATGGAAGACAGTTATAAAGGCATGTTTCTCTGAGGTGATGGCAAGTATGAACAGCTGTAAAATAAAATCTGATGCAAATCCATTATCAAAATTCTATTTCCCTCCCTGATGGCCAAAATACCCCTTTACACAATGTGACTATGGAAGTGTGCATTGGTATTACAGAGAAGCAACTTCCCTGCTGAAACCCAGCTGAGTAGACACAGTCTCTCTCTTATTCCTTCTCCATGAAGAATTTTGAGAAGCCTGAAGCCAGCAAGCCTGCAGAGATGGCATGACAAGGATGCCAGAAGATTAAGTTAAATTACTATAGTTTCTATATCATTTCTGGCTCCAAGATCATTGTTATATACAAGTATTGGGAGGGGATGGAGACGAACAAGACAGTGGATGGGATCCACTGAAAGAAACAAGTCAAGTAACTCCCAAAGTCAGAGGGGGATAAGGAAGGAGAATCAAGAGGGAAACCACAACATGGAACTGCATCCTTCCAGAAGTAAAGACTAACAGTAAACGATAGGAGGATTTTCCTACACATTCAAAGAACTTGAAAAAGAATGAGGCCCTCTTATACGCCAAAAGTGACTTTTACGTTGTAGAAAGACTGTGTGAAGGTCTTCTTCAAAGCTGTTTCACTTTCAAAATTTTACTTTCTCTGTAGAAGAATTTGATTAGGAAAATCCCATCTTAATGTTATTTTATGTTTTGCCTCCGTGCCTCTGGTTCCTTTGAAGACATGTGAAATACCTTGAGCTCAGACACATCATATACAGGCAAATTTAATATTTGTATTTGACAAGTTATTATAAACTTCTGCAGAACCTTTCATAATTTAGTATGTGGAAACACTATTACTAGAACAAAAATGGATCCTTCAAGAACTTTTATTTGTGACACCTTCACTCATATAAAAAGAATTCAGGTGAAGAGTCATGGAAATAAGTAAACGTAAGCCTGATATTAAGTGTACCTAACAACAGGTAAAAAAAAAAAATTCAATATTCAAGGACAAACTTTACAATCAAAGATTATTAGTCTAACTTAGCAGTTAAAAGATAAAAGGCTCATTTTCTGTGTGACTGTACTTCACTGAAATATAAGCAAAGGGAAAATATGATCAGCCTCAGGGATTTAAGAAAACAGTTAATAAAAATCCAGTTAATTTTTTTTATGATGAAAACAAACCTATCTTTCTTAATGGCAAAGACACAGTACTCATTGTAATCAATTTTTATATAGCTTCTTTAAAGGAAAACTTATTGATGAAGATAAAATTTCATGCTTCTTAGAAGGCTGAAATTGGCTGATGATGAAAGCTACAGCATTCATTGCTCCAATTAATAAGCAATAAGTTAAGAGCAAAGCTCTGCAGAAATTATTTCTAATCGCATTCTTTGCTTTGCTTCTTGGATAATTTTCAGATCACATTTCAAAGGGGAGATTGCAATAAAATAACTGATTGAATGGAAAGATTGTAGAACTATTTAAGTCTGCAGTGGTCTAGCTCCTGTGAAATAATACTGACACAATGAATTCTGATGTCAGTGTACGCTAATGTCAGCGTTATGTAAACTTAAGTTATGCTTGCTTCTCAGCACTAACATTGGGACAACACGGTTGTCAGTCTCCAACGTACTAAAAATGCTCTGCCAGAAGAAAAAGAAGTCCTGCTGTGGGTACAAACTGTGTCTTTGGAAAGGCTTGCATAGGAACGAACACACTGATGTGAGGGTCACCTCTATGTGCTACCTCACTCTAAAAAGAAAATAATAAAAGACCATCTTTATTTACACAGTGCAACAAAACTGGAGAAGTTTAGAAGATTAAAAGAACTCTTACTTTATAAAGAAAGAAGTAGAATCTGAGAAAGATGAATCCAGAAGTTTCTTTGACAGTAATTATTCCCTTTTCAGCTTTGCATGAAGAAAGCATTACTGGAATTTCATTATGATCCCTGTTATTTAAAAAATTATGTTGGTAGGGAGGTTAAATTTACTATCAAATGGGAATTAACAGGAATTTAAAAGGGCTGTAGGAGGAACTACAACAATGAGATATTAAAGAGTTCTTTATGTGAGCCTGAATTTGAAGAAACGATTCATGAAAACATTTTAGATTGCCACTAATTAATCAGATTGATACATATAGTCTCAAAAACACATCTGACAGCTAATGGTACTTCTCAAAAAGCCTGATCCAAAGCCTATTGAAATCAAAGGAAAGACTCTCATTGACTTTGATTATGTCACACAAATGTAATTCTCATATGTATAGAGTGCCCAGTAAATGATCTGCATTACAACAATCATATTGTTATAAAAATATTATTGCATGTTTTTAATGACTAGCCTATTATTTTTAAGATGCCAAGCATTTGCTGAACAGCCTATACATTTAAGAGACCCATTTGTAGGGCACAATGCACAGTTAATGAGAGCCTTTACACAGATTTTAATAACTGATTCCGCAGGACTAATTTCAGCACAGGATGCCAAGTGTGAATAAGAGTGACAGAAGTGGTTCCTTTGAGGCAAATTTGGTTTTTTCATGTTTTTAAGAATGGTATTTTATTTTGCAGAAAAATCAAGTTTTTCTTCAAAACAATCCCCTTCTGTTGCTCTTCCTAGTTTTTCTAAAAACAGTCCCATGAAATCAATGCAGTTATGCTCTGTCCAACTCAACGGATAAAGTGCTAGTAAAGGTGGAGGGTATTCAGATATCCTTTTATTTATCTTCTTTGTTCCTTTCCTTCACCCATCCTCCTTTTTCTTAATTTTACACATGGAGACTTTTCCCTTCCTTTTCTATAAGTAATGACATTTCCCAACAGAAAATCATAATCTTAAATTAACCTTCTGAGGAACTCTATATTACCGTTTCTTTGCCTAAGGACAAATTAAAGAGTATTTATGGAATAACAATTACAGTTTGGACCAGCAAAACCAAATCAACAATATAGCATGACTCCATGGAGCAATTCCATGTTAGGTACTTGTGTAAAACATCTGTATGTATTTTTTGGTGGTTGAAAACAACTAACATTAATCATTACAGATCTCGGCAGTCATTTGTGATCAATAGGTCTCTTGGAAGCTACAAAGGATCTCACACTGATCTTAAAGGTCTTTTCCAAGCTAAATGATTCTATGGTTTCAGGAAGAAACTGTGCTTGACTCTACCCCATAAATAGAAGGGACTGTTACTTGTGTTCCTATAAGATGAATATTGGATAAAGCACTTAAAGTGATAGATAGTAATTAAAAAGGTATAAAATGGATCATTCCTGTAGCACAACAGAATTTTCAGGAGTACATTACATTCCAGAAACTCCAATTCTCTAGTTAACTGAGTCAGCACCACACAGAATATCCTATCCACCTCTGAAAACAAGAAGATAACTACAATGTGCTTAGACAACAGCATCACATCTGAAAATGAACAAAATTAAAGGAATATTTAAAAGATAGTTAAACTTCAGAACAGAGTCAGTTAACAGACGTACACTTGGAATACTAAATCAACAACAAAATTGTGACTTAATATTTTAGTCTTCTAATGTTTCAACTTATTACAGCCTCAGGTAGTTTTGCATAACCGTAGACAAAATGTTTTATAAGTGTCAGTCAGGCAGAAAGGTTTTCAGAATGATGGGGGAAGAACCTTTTTTTTTTTAATTTTTTATAATCAGCATTCTCCACAATGACCCAAACACAATGGATTACTTCATTTACATATACAGTCAATGACTGTGTGACTGCCTTCTTTCTTTGTATGTTCGCACCGTTAGCAGTGGTTAACTGAAATTAAACTGTCATAGGCTTAACATAAAATGTCATCTGAAATGAAAAGAAATGCACTGTTTTACACTGGAATGTGAAGTTGGAAACATAGTAGTGGTCGCCTGCTATTATTTGTCTAAGACAAGAAGCAAAATCAAGTGAACTAAATTTTTTTTTTTATTTTTCTAGGCTGACATCATCTTCCTATCCCCTTGTTTTCTTTTGTTGAGAAGGTTTCTTCAAAATTATCACTAGAAAACAATTTGGAATAAATCCATAATTCAATAAGTTTTTCTCTGTTTACATTCTATTGCCAAATAGTTCATAATTTCCCAAGCATCCCTGCTGTAAACAATTCTTTAATACAGCTTACCTAGTCCAGTACTGCTGACTCCTAGCAATGCACTGTGAACAGCAGCAATTAAGCTGACTTCTGAAGGTTATCTCTACCTGGAAGTTCAAACCAGAGCTAATTTGACATGCATGCTGACATCCCCCAAACTGAAGTGTCTTTCTCCTCCAATTTTCCTCCTTTTTTTCACCCCCCTCCCCAACAAAAGAAGTGATACGACAACAGTCTATCACAGCACAGGTATCCTGTTGGGTTTGCATAGCCCATGGAGAAGCTTATGCTGCTGCAATTTTGTATCCAGCGTCCTCCAACTAAGGTGTGAAATACATAAGCCACATCGATGCAAACTACTTATGGCACAGGTGATACAGCATTCCAACAACGGATACAGAAAAGATTATATGGGCTTTACCAGAGGAGGTTGCACTTACCAAAAAATACCTTTTGTCTCTATTTCTCAACTGTCCAGCTGTCAAAAAGTAGAATAGCAATTCACTCATAAAGTAAGTCTGTCTAGGGTAAAGCGAAACGTACCTGTCTGACCAGTAGTATCTGAACAAAGTTAGAAATTCAAATAGTGCTAAAAAAAAATTAACAAGAAGAGACATGAACATTGCTGTATAGAATCATATATTCACATATGTTGCATCACTCTGTCTTCTCCCACAATTTTTTATGCCCCATAAATTAGGACATTTTGGAACATTACGTATGAAATATTGTAAGTGGAGTGAAAATCTTTTCTGTAATCTTTTGTGTAAGATAGAGTCACTTGAAAAATTAAAATTTAAAGAAAATCATACAATATTGCTATAAGTGTTGGGGAAAGGTTAAGTGTTACAGGAAAATTACATGAAAGCAGAAGAATTTTTTTCTGTAACTAACTGACCTCAAACACAATAAAATAAATCAAATAGGGCATATCTTCATAATCAGAGTTTATACTGGAGGGGCTGAAGGCATCATTTCTCATGTTGCTATGCAAGACTCCTGGCTTTTAGCCTCATTACCCATGATACAGGCAGTTAAAATACTGTGCTTCAGAATGGAATTATGTTTTACCTGGAATTATGGAGGAGATTGCCATAATGTTAGTTTATTGTGTTCAGTCCTTACCTCCTTAATTAATTTTATTATTTCACTTTGCCTGTTTCTTTCATGTGTATTTTTTTCATGAATATTTCTTTACTGTGTGTGCTTCTTTTGTTCTCACTACTGCTCTTTTATTCTGTGACTTGCAGAGCTCAACACAATTAAGACAGCTAAATCAACATTACCAACCTACTCAAATTCTCTTGGCACAGTAACTATCATTTAAGATTTGTATGTCCTACACAGCTTTGGGCTTTTTTTACTCTGGAAGGTCACTTCAAAGTCATCTCATAATTACTGAACTGTTTATTGATCTCCTAATTATTCTGTGTTTGCAATTCTTGAGCTGTCTCTCTTTGTGTTATTCTATTAGCTTAGCAATTTAATAAACAAAATAATATTTATAGAAAAGGAAGATTTTATAAAAGGGAATAAAATCCCAAAATTGTTCAAATGAAGAGGGCAGTTAATTTCCACTGAACTCTGAGGCTGGAAATAAAAATAAGAAGCAAGGCTGAAATCTGATCTACGTGACAGTGCTTTCCTAAACAAAAAAAACAAAACAAAGAAATAACAGATTTAGGTTTTGAGTAATGTGCCTGCAAAAGGTATGATTATACTATGGGAATCTCAGACAGGTTTTGCTGGCTATGTTTTGCAGAAGTCTTTCAGACTTGTTTTTTGTACATAATCCGTGCTCCCCACAAAATGCTCCTGAGGATGGATTTAGAGACGTCAACAAAGGAAGAGAAAAATATTTCCTTCCTGAGGTACTGACACTGCTTACATTTCATCAATGTTTGATCTCTTGGTATTTACTCTTAAAGGTATTTCTATGCTGTTGTGATTAAATACATTCAACAAACTGAATGAGACTCAAGTTAGCTTCACAATGCAAATATTTAAGGGTTTTTTTACTGGAATTTACCATATGGTTCATACAGTTCAACACTGTTTTTTAACAACTAAGAGTTCTGTGCTGTAATACAGACAAGATCTGGAGCATAGCTGTTATTTTAAAGATGCACTGAGTGACCTCACAAGTTACAGTCAAAATAAAAGTCCCTGACCTCATTTGTGGTGTCTAGCTAGCTGCTAGCTCTAACTTTTTGCAATCTCAGCAATCAATAAAAATCACCCCGTTTTTCAATATACCTCAATATCTCTATTTGAGCCACATCTTTATTGCAATTAAAAAATAATACTGTATGCAAAATAGTTACCCATGGAAATGCCTCTCAGCACCTCCTTCCATTTTAACTTTGATAAATGTTGATTTTCTAAGCAATTTTGCGTGACCTCATACTGGTTTAATCTTGATAATTTGCCAAAAGTTGCTTTGAATATTACCAATCTCTCTGTGGTCTCATATGTTTAGTTTGGTTATTTGTAGCATTTTCAGTTTCTACTGGTTATAAACTAATAGGCAGTCTTGCAGAGCAGCTCAGGGAAAAAACAAAAAGCTTTAAGGATGGGGTCCTGAGGAGTCTAAGAAAGCTCCAAAGAACTCCTTTGGAAGCAACAAAACAGCCCTTTGAGGTAGGAAAATTAAGAGCCTCCACATTTGTTTGGCAATGATTTGGAAAACCAATGGAAGTGTTTAATTATTGATTGACCCGGCTAAACATGATTGTCTTCCCGAAAAATCAAGATAACACTATTGTAAAAATTAATCTAGGAATACATTTGCTGTTATCTTGTATTTGCATTTAGTAGTCATTTCCACATACTGTGATATTAAAAAGTGCTAGTGTAGCATTGTAGAGTGCTGTGACTTTTTTTTTTTTTGCCCCCACCCCATGAGAAGAACATGGGCTTCATATGCTGGATTTGCTTTAGGGAATGCTTGCTGAAGTTCCTGTAGAGTACCATTTACATCATGATCAAACAAAACCATTTTGTTTTTCTAATGAGCTCACTGAGCCAGGATGACTACCGTGTGCAGATAGCAAAAGAGTAGCTTTTTTTTTTTTTTTTTAATGTTCATAATAATTACTAATGATCTTTCCTGTAGCTTTTGTGGTAGTTATGTGCACAGCCATGTATTTTATAGTACAGTTGTTCATTATTACTGGTAAAAAGAACTATGGAGTTACATGAAACAACCACCTGGGTTGCAAGGTAAAGTAAAAACCTCTGTATTAGAGTTTGATTACTCCTTACTCTTTTTTATTCACTGTTTACTCCCATTCTCCATTCTATTGAATATTTTTATTCTAACAATACAGGGCTCGGTTCATTTGTTTCCATTCCTTATTTCATTAATACTCATTAGACAAACATGCTTGAAGTTACCCAAAATTTCATTGATATTTCCTGTAGAAATCATGCAAGAATTTATACAGAAATTATTTTTCTACATTGCTATTTTCCTGGTTTAAACAGAGCATTAAAGAGAACTGAATACGCTTCAAATTTTTGGAAACATATTCTGTACCCACAGCCCTCCCCTGCCAACCTGGCTCACAGTAGTAATCCTCCTTCGTGTGGAAGTATCCGATTCCTTTGAACTTGGATTGAGAGCATCGACTCAGATGCACTTACTCCAGTCCTTAAACATAGGCATTCATTTATTTTCTTTAGGATCTGGAGTAAAAGCATACTGTAGACACAACAAACAGTATGTATAGAAGGGCTGAAAAAGTCCTATTCTGGGTCTGAAGTTAGCAGAATGAGTCAAAGCTTTCTGAAAGGCTGATACAAAATTTCCTGCAGTCAATGGAAAGACAAGTATTCTCTGCAATGGTCTTTGGATCGTAACACAAACAAATACTTAAACAATAACATCAGATGCAAGGAAAACAAAATATTCTCAACAATATAATAGCAACTGTAAACTGTTCTAAGTAGTCCAGCTTTTTGAAAACCTCCTTAATTCACATTGACAAAAGGCAGTGATACAAATAAGTGAATCTACAGACACACATCTTATTTCAGATCAAAGCAGATGAGTCATCTGACAATCTAGCTGTTGTGAAACAAAACGAGAAATGAGAAAACTGTGTCAGTTCATTACATGATGAGATTTTGTTTCCTGTATTTTATTTTTGGTATCTGATTACCACTGTTATTTATGTTTTTACAGAGTGCTTTCATTGGCTCACTTGCTGATTTTTGAAGATAAAAATCCAAATTACAATTAAGTTGAAACTGCATTTACTTAAAAACAAACAAGAGAAAGAGGAAGAATTTCCTGTGTAATGGCTGACAGTGAAATTGTTTGAAGTAATGGGGTCCCATTTAAATACCAAGAACTTGGCAGACCTAGCAGCACTGAATTTGCATAGGCTGTAACATCTTACGCGTACTTTGGAAGCTTGCTGGAGTGCTTCATAGAATATAAAACTTCTTGCCATTGTTATAAATCTTGATAAATTAATAGGAGAAAGCAAAATGCTGTTTACAGTTAATTTTGTTTTCCAGGTATGAGGTTTTCTTCTTTCTCTATCTCTCCTGCTTCAAATTTGTCTGCCAAATCTTCCCTCTGTGCCGCTCTATGCCTCACAATAAGTAATTCCAACTAATTCAAGAGATGCCTGCTAGTGAAGGCACAGCTGATCAACATGGCTTTTTCTGCTGCCAAACTTCAGCCAATGAGCTATTCATGGCTCCAGTCCCTGTTTCTGCTCATTAGGCCACTGGGAATTGTATGAATCATTTTCATTCCTTGCCAGGAAGCAATGCCAGTGTTTACTATTACTTATGCAAAATAATTTTCCAGAATCACTTTACAAATGTTGAATGCTCAGTTGACTTATAAAGACTGAAATGAATTAATAAGAAATAAATAAGCACTCCCAACTGCATGGGTTATCAGTTTTGTGCACAAGATGAGTAAAAGCCTTACATATTTCCACTAAGCTGGAATTACAATAACCCCTTTCTCTTGGGAGAAAAATGGCTGAAGTACAAAATTAAGATGTGTGTTATTTTTCTTTCATAACAACAGGGAGTGGACTTGGTTGAATTGAGTTTTACAGGCTATGCAAATCATGCTAGGCTATAGGTTGCCTTTACCCTTCTATTTGCCTTCCTCCTGAATAGTTTCTGATACCTTTTTCCTCACACAATGATAGGACGCAGCAGGGAAATAATACGCCTAAAATATAAAACTGCAACTAGTCTGGAATGGGGAAAGGAAAAGCTCTTGCAACTGGATTGCGAGGGTTACTAAGGCGAAACTTGATTAGGCAGCCAAACAACAAAATAAATATCGACGTAATTGAAATATATAAATCAGGACAATAACTGTTTATAATAATTTGCCTGTCAGTTAACTTGACTACTTTTGATCAGCTATAAAGACATTACTGTTAACCCAATAGAAGGGAAATTCTATTGAAAAACAGAAAGAAGTCTTTGTTGGAAAACCAGCAGAAAATTGTGCATAAAACCTGATGGGAGCCTCAGAATAATCTCATTAAAGTGGAACACACTTATTCAAGACAGACAAAAAGGGTTCACAGCAGTCTTAAAATCTGTTTTAGGAATTTCACTTTATCTCCTTCTCAAGTAGAGTTCTCTCCAATTACACTATATTAAACTCTATGACATTTTAATGTTCTCAGCAGGGTAAGGATTTGTCCAGAGCTAGTCATTTTAATACTCAATCTACAAAACAGATCAACCTGATAAAGACAGACCCCCAAACCATAAATCTGTCTTTCTGTAACACAAAAGGATACATTGGCCCTAACTTTTCCTCTGTGCTTACCCTCTCCTCACAGCAGGCTTTCTGCAGACCTGTTAGACAAGTGTCGTGGTTTAACCCCAGCCAGCAACTGAGCACCACACAGCCGCTCCCTCCCTCCCTCCCCCAGCTGGATAGGGGGAAGAGAATTGGAAGGGTAAAAGTGAGAAAACTCATGAGTTGAGATAAGAACAGCTTAATAATTGAAATTAAATAAAATAGTAATAATAATAATAATAAATTGTAATGTAAAGGAAAATAATAAAGAGAGAGAAATAAAACCCAAGAAAGGCAAGTGATGCAAATGAAAGCAATTGCTCACCACCAACCCACCCATGCCCAGACAGTCCCTAAGCAGTGGCTCCCCCAACAACATTCCCCCTCGTTTTATTCCTGAGCATGATGTCCTGTGATACAGAATATCCCTGTGGCCAGCTGTCCCAGCTGTGTCCCCTCCAGACTTCTTGTGCAGCCCCAGCCTACTCGCTGGTGGGACAACATGAGGAGCAGAAAAGACCTTGACTCTGGGTAAGCACTGCTCAGCAATATCTAAAATATCTCTCCATTATCAACACTGCTTCCAGCACAAACCCAAAACATAGCCCCATACCAGCTACTACAAAAAAAATTAACTCTATCCCAGCCAAAACCAGCACAAAAAGCCACTTTTTAAAGGAACGCTGTCAGGCTAAAAATATGGATGAAGAAAGGAGAGGTTTCTTAACATTTCCTTACTACATTACTAGTCGTAACTGCATTATTGATGCAGCAATTATTGCATTTTCTTGAAGACTGTACTGTTTGAGTGTTTTCATTTTTCACTCCATTGGACAAGAAATGTCAATTTAGTGTCAAGACTTAAAGGCTAGTTGAACATGTTTATGTTCAAACATAGAAGTACTGTTTCTCACTGATTAACTTGTGAAACCTCACTCCTGTAGATTTCTGTCTGAAATCCCCACACTTCCTGACTTGAACAGTATGCCCTGTTCTACACCTAGGAATCCATCTTCTGCGTTTTCCCCTGTTCTTCACCAGGTTCCCATCTCCATACCCCCACATTCTCCAAAGCCTCAGCTTCTTTTTTTCTTGTCCCTTTGCCTGCTGTGCGCCATGCAGGCCCGGGCAGCGAGTACACACGTGCTCACCGGCCACATCTTAGTATTGCCATAGTGAGCGGTCACTCACATCATAGTATTGCCTTTACTGTCTCTTCGTCCTCTGTGTAACTGTTACTTCAAAATATTATTCTGCTGTCAAACTTGGTTGTAACAAGTTATCGGGCACAGGATGGACAAATAATTTCATTATATTAATCTCTTTTCATTAGGAACCTAGGCTGAAATGTAATGCAAATATTTTTCTTTAGTCTACAATATTTGAAACCAGATTTAAACTGTATTTTGAATTTCCTTCAACCTCCCTGGAAACAGAAAACCTCTAGTGATTTTTATGAAATCTTTAATTACATTAACATGCCCCTCTGTTGAGCAAGGCAGTTCGAGATTTAAGACTTTTTAGTCCTTGATATTATGCCCTCAATACAATGTTTTCCATGACCCAATTGCAATTTGCAGACTTTGAACAAATTTGGCAATGATATAAATGCTGCTTTCCAATAAATATTTATGGTAATATATTATTTGCTGTTCTCTGACAGATCAATGACTGCTGCCAGTCTTAACACTGTCAAACTGCCCTCTGTTGTATAGCAAAGAACAAGTCGTCCACGGGGCCACTTCCACCCTTCCTTGCCACCCACAGCTACTTAGGCTATTAAGGCGAGACACAACTTTTGGTGTCCTCTAAGCAATGGTTCTAAGATCATCTATCACATATTCTCCCTCCTTTAGCAACAGAAACATCAAGAAACATTTCAGTCTTTCCTGTCTCTACAAACATCTCCTTCCTTTGTACCTTCCACATCTTTAGCCTTTCCTCTGGGGCACCCACACGCTATCTCCCACCCATCAATTCAGGGATTAGCTCAGCAGACCCATTAACAAAAGAAGTACCTGTGTTACTAGCAGCTATCTAAGGCACAAAAGAATATAGCCCAAGACTGCTGTGCCATTTAGAGCAACATGAATGCATTCTATGAACACTGCAAATTAAAATTGGAGAGGGGAAGAAAAAGAGAGAAAATCAAATCTAAACCTCCTCAGTGAGATTATTCAAGCTCTAAAGAGGAGATAACCCTTGTTAACTGACTTTGAGAACCTGCCCAATGCATCATGCATGGTTCAAGACAATATTTTCTGCTTTTACACTTCAAGTGACATTTTTTACATGGTTGCAGACTACAATTTTAATAAGGCAGGGAGAAAAATCTTTTAAGCTCTATTTGAAGTTATATTTAATAGATGTCCTTCTATTTGAGCAAACAGAGCTTCTAAAATACTATTAAGTATAGTCAAAAATAACATGAGGTGTAACTTTCTCCTGGAGGGGTCTTTTTGGGGGTGTATTCAGGAATAATTTGTCTTAGGAATGATTTGCAAGGCACAGAGCAGGAAACAATACATAAAAACCTACAATGTAGACCTAAATTAAAAAGAATAAAATGTACTTCAAGAAGATGTCCCAAAACATTTTAAGGACTAGGAGAATGTTTTCTTACTTTATTTTGCCTATTCGTAAATAAAAAATAAATAAGAATTTATGGGTTGCCCCCCCCCCCATTATTCACTCCTTCCTATAGCTTGCAGCCCCTCCCTAAGGAGAATGTAAATCCAGCAACAACTGAATCAACCATAAATCCCATAATGTTCAACTACATTTTAAATAAAGAAAAATAAATATGTCGGTTCCTCATTACCACCTGACTCATATAACTTCATTTACTATTGACTGGAGAGATGATGAAAAATTGGGCAGCATCCAGAGGATCTCATTTACAGCTCAGATCAGAGTCACAATGCTTGTCAGTATTCATCTACGAGTTGATATTCAACCAGCATTGTAGACTAAAGTTTCCTTATAAAAACAAGACCTATGTTAGCTCTTATTTAACAGCTGCTTCATATCCAATGTGTCTATATTGATTATTGTGCAGAGGATCGAATGTCCTTTCTTATTATTTCTTCCTATTTTTCTTCCTCTAAAAGCATGATGCACAGAATGAGAGGCACACTGGTATCAACAAGTTTGCCTGGAATTTAAGATGAACATGGAATATTTGTGCACAAATAACATCCAGAGAAAAATAAGCAGCTTTATAAGAAGCAAAACAAGTGAAGGTTGATTGAATTTACTAAGAAAAATGTGCAACCAATTGGTAAAAGCTCCAACACATATTATCCCATTGTTCAGACATCAGTATAGGTTGTCTCAAGCCCAGTAAGGACTGAACTCATACTCACATTTTCCTAAACAGGACACACTAGCAGGATGTCACTCTGCACCAAATGTTTTCATTCCATGACATTTGTTGAGTTTCTGGGACCAGATTGCCTGGGTTCAACTAAAGAGGGGCAATAGTTCTTAAGGAAAGTCAAAAATACCTGAGACATCTCTACCGATATACGTTCATAAATAGCACAATCTCGTAAGTCTTCATTTCTCTGGAAAAACTGCCACAAGGATGATTATTTGCTTATATTTATCATTTGTAGAAGTGTGTCATTTATGTAAACTACAGTTCATTTTTAGGCCTGTAAGTACCAATCTGAGTGAAAAGTAATGCTACATTCCTCTTGTTGAACAGCACATACTGAGAGAGTTGAACTCTTCTGATAGGCAGTTTTGTTCATGTATAAGATACTCTACCCATTCCAAGAGCTTGAATGTGAAAAAAAATTAGGAAATAAACCACTTTGCTCTGACATGTTCTCACATATCAACAGAGCAAAGGCCAGTGGTCATGAAGTAAACATTGAAATATTTTAAAATCACCTTATACACTTATCTCAGGTTATACACATCCTATCTAGCAGAAATACTGTCATATAAATTGAAGCTTCCAGTTTAAAATGTACAAAAAGCTGAAGTATCCAAAATAATTGAAAAACAATAATTAGTTCACCAAATTATATTTTCAGAGAAGAGATGAGCTATTGCTTATAGTATGAAAACTCTAAGTGTTCTGCATATTTTCTATGGTGGAACAATTTTGTCTTTCAAAGAACACTTGGTTCAATGAAATATTTCTTTTCTGTTAAGAAAGGGCTAAAACAAAAGAAGTAACTTGTGTATATTTTAAAATATATGAGTAAAACAATGTAGCCAAGATGCCTGACTACTCTTGATCTTCTTTGAACATGCTTTCTTTTCTCATTTGAAACCCAGTTCTGACCCAGAGTCAACTGCAGTAATTCGTGAACATGTTTTTGATGTAAATGGGTATCATACTAAGTTTTTACTTTCTTTGTAAGCGAGGAACAAAGATAGATATTCTCAGAATTCCACAAAATCTTTAGTTGGTAAGAAACATATTTAATAGCTGCTTTAGATGGCACTCCATTATCCGAAATATTTTTTCTCTCCCTCCACCCCATGAGGTAAAACATGAAAAACAAAACCAGAGTAATACTGCAAAGAGAAAATAAAGCTTTGACTATGCCCAAGACTATGATATCTGAGGCTGGGTTCATTCAGCTAAATTCAAAATACTTTGTCTCTTATTCCACATCACAGCCAAATTAACAAGATTCATTTTGTCTACTAGCTTTTCCCCTGTAAATCTCACGAGAAAAGGCTTTTCCCAAGATATTCCAGGATTTCTTCCCACAAGAGTAAAGAACAGCAATGGTAAAGTCACCAACATCAAGCTAAACAATTTGAATAGATTTTATCAAAAACATTTTTTAAAGTTATTTTCAAATCCAAACTTAGTTATTAAATAACAGTAATTGTTCATAGAAATTCCTTTGCAGTGAACTACTCAAACAATGCCAAAATTAATTTGAGCTCTAATTTCTAGTTTCCTGGTTTCGTTGCCTTTTTTATTTTTGGTCATACAAGTGTGTTCTAGGTTTGACATCTTAGCTTTGAAGATCCTTTAGCATGCAGAATATTGAATAATCCCTTGAATAAAAGGACTTTTTATAAAGTGTTAGAAGTTAATTTGACTTGGTTAAGCATTATATGACAATTGTACTGACCCCCATGTGAACCTTCCTAAATTAATTTACATTCCCATAGTGAGATTTAATATTTCTAACACCAGAAAATATTATACTAAACTCATATTAACTATAATTTTCTAATCTATCTGAGAATTCATGCTGCTACTAAGCAACGAAGGTCATTTCAATGAATGATACTCAGCCAAACTATTGACATTTCATCCAGGATTAACTGGGTCTAGAAAAGTAGAACTGGAGGTTCTTCACTATCAATTTCTGATGATTATTCAGAATCTTATATATTAGAAGTAGTGGTAAATTTTGTTCACAGAAATGCAGATGAAAATCCTGAACATACAGGGTTAGCTACCATTTTGTGTTAATAAATTAGTGCCACTGATCCTATTGTTGGGTTTTTTTACTCATACTCTGCAAAAGCTGTCCATGTCAATGTTAATCAGACTTGAATTAATATATTGACCAGCTGAGATTTCATATATTATGAAGAGAAATGATCCAATATTTGAGCAACTAAAATATTATATTAGTACATAAGTATACCACTACATTTAGCCTGTTACATTTACACAGCCAGTTAATGAAACCTCTATGAACACATTTTTTTATTCAAGGGTATAAGAGTGTCAAAATAAATACTGTGATACACACCATTGCCCTCCACTGTGGTGCTGATATTCCTAAATGTATTGGAGCACCAGGAAGAAAACACTCAATTCTGTAGGGCCAGATCCTTAATCCACCTGTGCCAAAACAATCAGAGAAGAACACAGGAATAACACCACAAGGCATACATTTAAGCACACAATGTATATGATGAGATTTACCTCTCTAGGACCGTGACATAGCCAGCTTTGAAACATAAACCTCCACTGCCAAAACCACCACTAAACCATGTCCCTCAGCACCATGTCTACCCGTCTTTTAAATACCTTCAGGGATGGCAATTCCACCACTTCCCTGGGAAGCCTGTTCCAAGCATATGTAATTGTAGCATCCTTCTAGCATCTGTTAAGGTTGCATTGATCTGCTCATGAGGTTAAAGCACCTTTGAAGGACTACAAAATGGTCTTTATTAGGATACAAGGCACCATGGAGTCAAATATTAACCACAGTATGAGTTGATACAGCAAATAATCTCTGATATCTTGAAAGATCCCCTCACTATTTGGACCCCTGAAATCTCTAGATTCAGATAAAAACAAAAGCACTTTCCATGATACTTGACGTACACAATAAATTCAAGTGCCATCCATCAAACTTTAACAGATCAGTAAGTCCGAAAGAACAGCAGACCTGTCAGCACCACTATCAGTGTCTCCACACACAGTCACATCACCATGGTGAATAACAGACCATGACTTACTCCACAGTCTATTGCTCACTCTGTACAATGAGATGTGTATTATCTCTCAGCTTCAAAACATCAAAACTGGCATTCGTCAAGACCCAAGGCAGAGAACAACGAGATACTAGACAAGCATCATCTAGAAACTGCCTATCATGTATCTAGAAGGTATCTGCCAGTTAATTTTCTTTCAGTGTATCTGAGTGGTACCCGTTCAACCTAGCTGAAAGGGAAACTAGGTAATGCTGTTTACTCTGCTTGTGACTACAGCGGATAAGAAGTAAGTACCAGAGGGTAGGAGGCTTCCCAGTGCCTGTTCAAGACATCCAGCACCTAGTTCTGGCTGCAATCATTTGAAGATCAGACTCTGACAGTCAGCAGAGCCATGTCGGATATTAGCAAGTGACATGTGGGACATTTAAAGGCAGTCTGAGAAGGTTTGCCTAATTCAGGACAGAAGATGTGAAAACTTGTTCTCATCTCATCTCTATTTGGATTCTCAGTAAATACTTCTGTTTTCAAGGCAACGAGTTTTCCAGAATATCAAGCTGGAAAATGGCTACACAAATTTCTTTCTCCTAGATGAGTGCATAGATCAACCTGCCTTCACACAAGGGTAGAAATGGAAAAGCAGCAGAAAGCCTCCAAAGCACAACAAACAATATCAACTCTTCCAACCTGAAAAGATTTCCATAGACAGCTTGATCATCCTTCATATTCACTCAAAATAAATGTATAAATGACGAGGTATGCATATATCTTTTGTTCACAGAAATTAACACAAACATTGTTTTGACTTTGCTCACTGAAGAAATGAGATAGAGCTATTGGAACTCTTTGTTTTGGTAGCACAATGAATCTGTGGTCTTTGGTTTGGTTTCTCAAATACATAACATACACCAATTATCAGATTTCCTCCTAAAGGGAATAATTCTGCATGTAATAAATTTAACTGTGAATATATACTTCATAATGAAATTAGATGAACAGAAAAACAATCATTCAGACTTGCTGCCATCCAACTACCAAATAAAAATTGACAGTTTGAGAAAGGTCTTCCTTGCATTTTGAATAGTCTGCATTCAAGAAGTAAAAGAACTCAAGCAAGCAGCTACTATTTTTAAGGACTCTCACAAGTATAGAGTCCTTGAAAACTGTTCCTGTCCTCAAAAAATTCAATTTTGACAACAATTTTGATCAAATAAACACCACTTTTCTCCCTAACACCCAAAAACAGACATTAAAGCAAACACTCCCAGACAGAAGACAAAAACCTATGGATAGTTGTATGTATGACATAAAGCTTTCAAAATTTCCATGAGCCTACCATGCCCTCCCCAAGACTGCTGATAAAACCTCTACTGCCACCAGGAGGAGTTGAGTGGTAGTTTAGGGCTCTGGAGCTTGAGAACTATCCAAAGCAGAATCAAACTGGATTCACTTAAGGCATCAGCCCAACAGATTTGTCTTCTGTCCCCAGTTCACCATGAGCTTCACGTGTGATCTTGAACAAGTCACTTTCTTTCTCTGTGCTTCACGTCCTCACCTTTCAAACAGGGATAATAGCCCTTTCCTTACCTGCCAGGACATGCACGGTAAGTTTTTTAGAGATCATATATACTAGACTGATGAGGCAGAAACACCTACATAATATTATTATAGATACACAGATTAGATCTATGATAAGAACATAGAACACCAAAAGGAGAAGGATAGATACATTTGGCATTTCTTCCCATTATTTCCCTTTCCTAAAAGTCAGAACCAACAAAGCAGCTGCAAACAAAGCAAGCAGCCCATATTCTGGCATATTTCCTTGTATCTGGAATTGGAAACAGCACAGCAAAACTATTCATTCTTGCATGAAATGTACATAAATATAACAGATGAGCCCTTTTAGTAACTCACTGACAGCAACTGCCTACTGACTGGACATGTTTGGAGTATTCAGACTGGATGCAGGAGAAATAAAGGGCCCTAGGACTCTGGGAATGTGCGCAAACATCTGGAGTACATACAACCTATACCTGTAAACTTAACCAAACAAATCAACTTGCTCTGCTCCTTATTTAAAACACTTTCTTTTTACAATGCATGGGAAAACTATAGCAATATCTGTTATACCATTTACGATTAAGAAAATCAGGAGGTAGACAGCTTAGATCTATAAAAGTGATTTGATATATTTGGCAATCCAACTTGGCCTCCCTGCAATGAGCTGTTAAATGAAATTTTGCACAGTCGTGCCATCAGGCTTTATTCACTTGCCACATTTTATTCTGAAGGGTAAAACTGATGGCTAGTACTAATCACCTCAATTATTGCCAGAATTGTGTCAAATTTCAGGATGAGATCGATCCCTTCTTAAATGGGTGGGGGGTGGCGTGGGTGGGTGTGATTTATAAATAAATAAATCAGAAATCACCAACTAAACTGAAAACAGAGATGGTCTAAAATACCAACAACTTCGCCTTTTTCTTAGGTGTGCAGTAGATCAGTATTTTGAAAAACTCCAGGTGAGAACTTTCAAGGTTTTATCTTAAAATAAATAATGAAATAAGTAATAAAATAAATAAAAGAACCAATGCAGGGTTTTTTTCTCCTGCAATAATTGCTTGAACAAATTTTAGTACTTCAGAGGAAAGTTCGTCAAATGACAGAGAGAAATGCCCCCAATCACTCTCCCTGGGAACCAAGGAACAGCAAGGGCACTAAGAGCAGCGCGGGAATAAAGGATATTAAAAGACTCAAATCTATCACAGGTTCTGCCCATGAGTTTCTGTACTTGGACAAGCTGCTGAATTTCTCTCACTTCAGTTTCCCTGTTAGTTTCACAGATAATAGACAAAATGCAACTCCTCCTCCAATACTTACTTAAGTACGGATCAGAGTAACAGTAATTCCAGCCTTTTCAGCTGCAGTTACATATTTTTGTCACACACAAGGGATTGAAGTGAACACAATGGTGGGATTCCTCAGTACCATATATATGACCACATCACTACCTGTTCTGTGTCCTCGAGCAAAAAAACATTTTAAAAATATAATAACAAGATACAAATTATTAGTTTTTAAAAGGGGAAGGGAGAAGAGATTTCTTGTGAATGTTGTAGGATTTTCCTTTTACAGAACCCAGAAAGGACATCAGTGCCAGAACATGGTCTGGTTCACCCAGACTCCTGGAGTTGTTTAAGCAATCTATTTCATCATTTCTTGTACCAAACATTTGGTTGCATTTCTGTTTACACACTCTGCAGGGGCCACTACCTATGGGAAGAAAGATGAGAACATACTCACATTATAGTATCTGTAAGACTCATTGAGTCTTTAATGATTTTCAAGCAGAGTCTTGCTGTGAAAGTGATGCACAAAGTCAACAAAAGGGTCCAGGAACATTATTCTTGTAATAAAATTAAAATTACTAAAATAAACTTGCAGGAGTCTGACAAAGAATTGAAAAATACAGCATATTTATATATAATGTATCAACTAACACAAGATGCAGCACATGTGAACAAGGCTGGGCTCAGTGAAAGCAGGCTGTGAAAATTGATATAGACCCTAAGTGCATGTCATGCGGATAGTTCTTGTTTCATGAACGTATTTTCTTTTCCCAACTTGCTGTTTTAATGACAACAATGCTCTAGACCCAGGCAAGAAAGGAGAAATATTGTCCGGTTTGAGAATCCTTAAAAAATCCTAGTTTTAGCCACAGTACTGACTAAAACATAATTTTTATTTTTTTTTAAATAAAAATTTAGAGATAGCAAGACATTCATTAAATTATATATATACATACAACCTAGACCTATGGGAAATACTTAATTCTAAGTGATTTTTCAATGCATATTGGTATATGGATGTTTTTACTTCATAATAAAACTTAACCTTGAGATTTATTACTTTTTGAATTTTTGTCTGACTTACATGACTCAAAACAGTGTACACACAGATTTGTTTCTAAATATTTCAGGTGTTTATAATCCAATTTGTTGGTTTTGCTCTTGATAAATCTACTGAAAAAAAGTTCACAAAAAAATCCACCAAGCTGTACTTGGTCCTATTGTGATAATTTATTTATTATATAATTTATTACAGTGGCAACTGCAGAGTTAATCTATCTATCAGTCAGCACCAGAAAAGAGGATGATAAAAGTAAAAGATTTTAGGATGAGTGCAACTGCTTTGCATTGTCAAGAAACAGTCTCTGGAAGTTCAATTAGGGATTACTTGCTGTTGTCCAGGTAAATATTCTCCCAAGCGCAGCCATTTTACAGGGCTCTTGAAAGGCATTTCCAGATGAGTAGATGGCACTCCACTATACGTTCTCATTCATTTGCAGTTTTGCTGGACTCTATGTAGGCATGAAGTTTCCCTTCGTTTCTTCCCTGCTTCTTTGGCAGACAACCCTCAATTCAGTCTCTTCTGCACCATATAGCTGGCAGAGGGTCCTTCCTCACAAAGCCAGATAGTTCATAGAATGGTTTAGGTTGGAAGGGACCTTAAAGATCATCTAGTTCCAACCCCCCTGCCATGGGCAAGGACACCTCCCACTAGACCAGATTGCTCAAAGCCTCATCCAACCTGGCCTGGAGCACTCCCAGGGATGGGGCCTCCAAAGCATCCCTGGGCAATTATGTTTCTTTCAGTAATTTCGTCTCTTTTCCACTGGTCATGAGCGGTTTGGTGTTCTTTTCCCCTCATGATAGGGTCTAGACCCTTTTAATCTATTGCATGTTATTTGTTTTCCAGGACTACTTTTTTACTCTGTCACAGAGAAGTTCACTGATGCCTATCAAATCAACGGTGTAAAACTTATTTCCATGAAGTCAGCAGCAAAAATGCAATGGCCTCATGCAGTGTTCAGTGTCAGGAACCCAACATCAAATGGAGAGCTCTGTAATTAAAAGTGGATGCTGTCAGGGAGAGAGAACTGTACTTCTGAACTCTGGAAGAAAAGAATCTCACCTTCCTTTTACAGGTTTACCCAGAAATTACTCCTGTTCCTGGAAATCTAGACTTGACTGTAATAGAATATGATCTCTAGGTGGTATGGAAACTTTTCAGTAAGGCAATATGGGCAAAAATACAACAATAATTGGCATTTCTATCCCTTTTCTCCACAAATTTGAAAGCAAACCTTTTTATGAATTTTCTCAGAATGTCACTTGTTGATCCACCAATGATTTGGAAGCTGTAATTCATATTGACAAATATAATGCAGCAAAATGGCAAAAATCAGACAATTTCAGCAATATAATCAAGAGCATTCATAATTGGCAACCAAGAATTCACCGAGTTTGATGATTTAATGAAAACATTAACAATTCAGCATGGGTTGTTTTTAACTGGAATTTTCCATGATGCTGACTATAAACCACAGATCTGCATACAGATCTAGATGATTGGATTAAAAAGCCAAGGAAAGGAGTAGTGTTTTGACTAGTAAAATCATCAGAGGAACAAACAGAAAGCAGCCACAAAGCTTTCTCTTTCCTAAACACAGCAGAAGAAAAAGCAGGAAAAATAGGTATATGCATATATACTTATACAGAAAGATATACCTACATTTACATTTAGGCCACGATACTACAATATTACTGATGCACTAGGACTTACGTACTCTCCCGATCTCTATCTTTGTAATGGGGTTAATTATACCTTGACAGCACCTATTTATTTTTTTTTATTATAAAATATAAATTGTCAAATATAAAAATCTATACTTTAGGCACCTAAATTGGGATAGATTAATCCTATCCTGAAAGTTCTAGAATGTGTGGGACAGCAGGGCTGTAGTTGGTTTTGGTGGTGTTTTGTTGGGGGGTTGGGGAGAAGCACCTTTACATTTTGAGTATCCCCTTTTTTCTCCCTTGAAGCTACCACCAAACCCTGGGGTCTTAACTTCATCCCACTCATTTTACTATTCTACCTTTTTCCCCCATCCGTCTTTGTTTTCGTTTTTTGGTCATTAAAGAGGGGGAGCTCTTTAACCCCACCTCACCTGACAACAAACAGACATTCATATGTGACCAGATCTTTTCTTTCACAAAAGAGAAAGGAAAACACGTGACACTAATGTGATATTCAGAGCGCAGCACTTTTCATTTTGTTTGTCTCTTGCTATCGATTCCTTAATCCCTCGTCTGACTTGGTTAAGCTCTTCAGGCCTATTGGTAAGCACAGCGTTATCCACCTCCTTTCTGTCCTGACCCTGCGCAGAATAATGAGTATGTCCTTGAGGGAACAGAGGCTGAGAATGGCTTTGGTCACATTTGACTTTTGAAAAAAAGAAAAAAAAAAAAAAATCTTTTGGGTGTCTTACTTGTAGTTGTCATACCTGTGTTGATTTCATGAGCGAGGTACTGACTCATTTCCCAAATCTGAGATTCCTGCTAACTCCCAAGTCAATGAGATGCATTTAGTATACCCCTGCTTGTCAGCTGCAGACCTCTTACCTTCCTATCCACATCATTTTGAAAGCTTGTACTCAAAGTCGAAAAAAGATCAAACTAAATGTATTTTAGCTAAAGTGTTACGGGCACATTACTGTTTTAAACATCCAAGGACACACCAAGACATCTGGGTTTTTAAACAAAGCATTGACTGATTAAGATAACTAATTTGTGTTTAAAAAGACTGGTATAGGCATTTGCCACCTATTTAGTCCAATCTACAATAAAAAGTCAATCACAGATTTAAGCATTGAATCACAGATTGAATAAAAAAAAAAAAATCACTTATCTATACTCTCTGTGTTCTTTATCATATAGCACTTATCTATACTCTCTATAAATAAGAGCAAATCAGCTAAAGCCAGAAAAGCAGTGCAATAAAGCATGTTAAAAAAATCAAGTACAAGAAGTTGCCATGCAGGTTTAATGTGCTGCTGTAATCTAACCCTCTTTAGAAAACGTGACAGCACCTGTTGCTCAGAAGATTAAGCTACAGAAGTCTAAGGCTACTTGACTTCCGTATGAAAGCATCCACAAACAGATTATAATATTTTCTGCTTTCGAGCACATCAACTTTGCTCCACTTAGGGGACTGACTTGACTTTTCTTGATTACTGCATGTGGCTAAGTCCCAGCCAAGGCAAAGACAGTAACCTGAGCAAGGGAACTGCCACCCAGCTTTTGCATTCATTACTTCATTGATGAATTCATGTTGCGGTGGTTAAAAAGCAACAAAAGGTTTAAAAAGCAACAAAAGGTTTAAAAAGCAACAAAATGTTAAAAAAGTGCCAACAAACTCATCATAAATGTCTCTCCAGCTCTCAGATTCACTGAACTTTGAAAGGGTCCATTAGGTTTCAAAACTGGAGAGTGCAGCAACTACCACGTTAGTGCAGTAACAGAACAAGGGCGTGAGTGGGGAGGCAACTCAAGAAGGAAAGTTTTATATGGGCCAGACTGGCCAAGGACTAAACTAGGAAACTAAATTCCAAGCAAGTCTGAATTTTGGAAAATTGAATCCAAATTTGTACATAATGACAAAGGCCTTTGAAAACTGGCAGAGAAGTCCAATTTTATTTGATTCTGTTGTGTTTAAATTACTTGCATAAAAATCACTGCTTGGCTGTTTAAGTCCCTGCCTCTCACAACATTTGTCAGAATAAACTGAAAAAAATAAAATAGCAACTGAAGCAACTCAAAAAAGGTCCGTTTGAGGAAGACACTTTTGTGATGTCTAACAACGCCTCTGAAAAGTGTGTTTAATTGAACAACACAATACAAAATTATCTTGGAAAAAAGAAAGCTTTGATTAAAAAAAAGTGCTTATACTCTCATGCAAATGCTAGCATCTTACCTAAATGTCCTTAGAATAATTATTTCAATAAAGGCATCATTACTGACCCAGGGAGTCATTGTATGATCTGTGTAAAACACACTTGCCCTCCTCTGAATGCCCGTTTCCAAAGAGATCAAGTTATTACACAAAGAAATGAAGAATAAATAAGACATTTGGCCAAAATACAAGATAGTAGTCCTTTCCCTATTAAAAGAAATAATAATATCAATAGCAAGGCAACTGCTTAGTACCTAGTCAGAAACACCCTTAAAATGTAAGCATCTGCTTCAATTACAAGAGATGGTTGTTTAGACTGGAGAACAGAATGACGAACTCGAGAAAAGTGTATGCATTGTGGTTTGCAGGATGGCTACCATAGTGGTTAAGAGCCTGAAAACATAATTTTCCATTGAAAGGAAGAATTACAACAGCTGAAGCTAAAAAAAAAAATAAAATTGAAAAAATGGAGCCTTCCAACCAAAGTCCACGATTCTGCACATTGAAAACCTCGGAAAGGCTTCCAACCCCAGTGGCTGTGTTTGCACTGCAAGATGGCCAGGCACAAACTCACACTACTGTGCCTGCCTGCGTGAGCAGGGGATTGCGGCTCAGCAGGATTCCCAGGTTTGGGACTCCCAGGTTTTTTCCATTCTTGGAAATGGGCGTACCCTCTTCCACGTTTTTAGACCACTTTTCCAGTTAAGTCTGTAGTTTATTAGAAATCTTCATTCTTATTCCTATGGAAGACCTATCATATTTATAAGGTTGTAATTTAAGCAGTTTTGCCTCTCAAAGGAAGTTTTATGTCCAACATTAATTCCACTGAATCCATTTCACCAAGAAACTGAGCGATACAGCTGCCAACTTCCATCAGCAAAAGAATTACTTTTTTCATTCTCCTTTAATATTGCTTGCGGTAGTCAGTTATAGAGTTATGGGTCTTCAAATACTTCATAAGTATTTTCAGCAGATATCTTAAGGATATTTTTTGTAGTGTATCTTATACAAAGTATTTATTCGTAAGATGTCAAATTACTTCATTTCCCAGCAACACAGGACATCAGCAACCACACCAAACTAACCCTTCTAGAAGCTTGTTTAGGAGAGAGATATAAGGACACAAATTTCTCATAATGTGAATCATATCATATTCAGCAAGTAAAGAAAGACCATTCTCAAAAAATATTTATAAATAATATCATGATGCAGATAAATGGCATTTGAATCCTTTGAAGTCTGTGTTGCACTTCAGCTTTACACACTGGTATCAACAAGTGGTTTTTGCATGCACAGGGCTTTTTGAAATAAAAACACCAATGTGAGCTGTGGTAAAATTACATTCTAATTCTAGCTAGCTTATGTGAACATCATAACAGTAACCAACAGGGATGTTTGAAACAAAAACAAACCCCAAAACAAAAATATGATTTCTTATATAATATTTGATATATTTCAAATATAGCTTTCCAAGTTCTATAGTTACCCACTTTTTTCAAAGGGAAAAAGTTGTTTATATTTTCACTTGTAAAGATCATATTTTATTTCCCATTCGTTATATATGAATTAGTCATTGTTAGGTAAAATATCAGGATCTGTTGCATTTCATTTCTTCACGAGATACTTTAGCTTTAAGAAAATGGGATTTCTCATTCAAGTGAGAAGTACCAGTCTCTGTACAGTATCTTCTCAATCTACATAAAACAAAAAAAAGGTTCATATTTTTATCAGCAATATGAGAGGTTTTATATACATATCTAGTCTTACACACTATTAACAGTAATATTTCAGTATCTTATTTAACTTATGTCCCAACCAACATTCTTCCATCCTAACTGCAAAGCAGTTAAAGGGATAAATTTGGAGCAGAAAAAATTTTAAGTGGAGTAATACAGAATTTTCCTCCTTTTTTTATGGAAAAACCTAGAACATCGCATGCAGAAAATCACCAGAAAATATTAACCAACTTTTGCAATTTAATCATGTTGTAATTTAATAATGAAAGCTACAGTAGTAGGTATAAAGAATTATAATACTGATCTGAGTGTTGTCAGAAAAGATTTGTTTTCTTTGCTTTTTTTTATTGTCATCTTATAAAACCATCAGAAATGTTAAATCTGGCAGCACTTCTAGATTCATCTGCCTTGAAGGTCCTTACATGTGTTGCTTACATCTGCACTGAAATGCTCTGCTTCTGAAGTCAACCCTTTCATTCAATGGCCAATTTCACATCCTCTGTCTTTCAGCATACTGCATTTGCTTTCACTTCCCATTAGCTTTCAAGTAGTACGGGTTTTTAGTACCAGTTCAGACGTTAAACAATTATATAGAAAGAACTTTTATTTTATACCTAGATCTTGCTTTCCTTAGAAATATCATTCTAGCAAGACCATCCCTATTAGCAGTATTTTTTGAGTCCAATACTCCCTGAGCAGGTTCTTTTAGATACTCCATGCATGGAGGGTGTAATGTTTAGTATCAAATTTACTTATTTGAAGATGGCTGATGTTAAACAGGATTTCTAATTTAGTGGAGTGATATGAAATATATTTCATAACACAATAAAAACGTAACTTAAACTTAGCAAAAAAAAAAAAGTATCTATACATACAGCAATTGAAATACAAAGTTCAGTCACAATCCCAATGTGATTCCCATTACTGGTCTGCAGAGCATGCTCACCATCAGGATGTTGGGCATCCTCGGTCATTGGGAAAGAGTACATGGGTTGAAGTCAGCTCAAGCCTGTTGGTCTCTTCAGTTTTTATACTCTATGTTGGGCTGAGCCACCTATTCACTCCCCCAGTCCTGGTCTGGCTAGCTTATCTGGCTACACTCTTTTAATGAGCTCAGGGAGAAACGTTGACATCACCAGTTGATCCACTCAACTGTTGATACCTGTTTATCTCAAACAAAGGCCATCCTCCAAACACCTTTGTGCTGAGATAAAGTTACCTCATTGCAACAGCTGCAATCAGTCATATCCTGCATTATTCCCTGAGCTTCACGGACACATCACCCTGGCCCATCTCCTCTGAGCTGTCTTCCATTTTAGGGGTCTTGTGGCCAGTCACAGTATATCAGGTTTTTCTTTCATATTTTGACACTATTTAGCTTCTCCTGTAGAGGAAGTGAAATCCTTTGTCGATTATTTAAAAGCAACATTCCCTACCCGTATAATTCTGTGGTGTCAGATTGCTAGGGTAGGAACCACAAGGCAAGCCACAGTAATTTTGATTTCTGACTATTTGAATTATTTATATAGTTGTCATTTCTAAGAGAAATAACTTCATACATTCATTATACACTGATAACGTGTGCCTAATAAATCCGATGAAAGACAGATTGAAACATATAGCAGTGTACATGTTATTTAGCAAAGAAAATTCATGTGTATCATTCAATTTTGGTATTTAGAAAACTTTAAACTCCTCTGGCACATGGCACAGTTTAACTCTGGAATCAAGAACTAGCCTTTTGTTAAGAATAGTGGGGAGCAACAAGGGAGTAGGAAACTTAATAGCAAAAAAATCTGTTGCTTTAAGAAGTGCTTTGCCTAAGAGCTATTTCCAAGAGTAAAACCAACCCCTCTCTCACTCTGCACCCTCCACTCCCTTGCGAAGTTGTGGTTAGTACCCCAGAGTTAATATGTGATTAATGAATTTCAGGGTCTGTATAGCAAATCTGGAGAAAATATCTAGGGCTCAGTGAAAACAAACCAAGTTCTACAAACGGAAGTGCATGTAGTATTGCAATATTTTCTTGAAATCCTTGTGAAGGTCTGTACTTCCAGTGTAAACACAACCACCAGCCTTAATAATAACTGGATGTACTTTGCACGGAAAGCAGATTTGTAACAGGCAACCTCACCAAGTCATGGTGTATATTCCTGAAAACCTTTGTATTTGGAGGTAATGAGAAAAGGAATTAAACCTCACACTGCACAACTGAAAGAAGCAAAACAAGAATCATTTGGGTTTTTTTCAGTTGAACAGCAAAGAGTTGGATTTCTTTGACTTCTCATTATAAATAAGTTATCCTGTATCAGTAGCTGCAAACAATACATCCTGATCTCATCTGGCCTCAGCCAGCTCAGGCTGTGGCTCACTTTGACATGAACTATGTTCCCTCAGGAACATAAATATGTTCAATTCAGTGGGACAACTCACATCCAAGATCACACAATTTGTTTTAGAATGATACCTAAAGCTTTGAAGATCATCTATGACTATTTTCTTCCCTCCCCCCCTGCCCCCCCTTAACTCCAGTTCACAACACCACTATCTGAAATATTACCCAAAAGCACTGGATAAGCACATCCAAAGCATCATTTTCAATATTTAAAATGTGGCTTTCTAGAAGACGAGACACCTATTAACTCTTTATCAAGGTCCTTTTATTTTACTCTGGTTCTGTAACTGTTTATTAAATCAAGAGGAAATTTCTTTAAACCTGCCATATAATCTCTTTATGTTGCCAGAAGGACAAAGATGATGATCAGGCTACCACAAGCCAATGATTCTCCACATTTTAAGAAGTTGCTAAGCCTTAGCTGAGACCAGTTAACTGTACCAGCCACCTTCCCAGATCAGTGCCAAAGCAAAGTGTAGCAAGTTGGATCAAACCACCACCGCAGAGGGTTAAGAACATCTTTTCAGCTTTGTGTTTTCACTGGAGTAGGAACAATCCATGGTGCCTGCCATTACCAGATCACAGCTGAAGGGTACTAAGTTTTGCAGATGTCATGAGGCAACCGCTTGCGATCCTTTGCCTACACATGTTTGTCCAGAGATTCAAAGGCCTGGGATTCCCTTGACATTAAGCAGGGAAAAGTATTTTCTAAAGCTGCTTTGTAATTAATTGGATATAGAAATTGATATAAAGTAGTTTATTGAAAGGAGATTCAGAGAATGACAGTGCATTCATGAAAGCATCAAAAAAAGAAATTAGTGCATGTAAGGAGCACCCCTGCTCTGTGTTATCTCTCAGCGAATCTCAAAAGTTTTACATCAGGAAAAAAAAAAGGATGGTTTTCTATACCACAGATATATTGAAACTAACAATACATTTTCACCTTTTTTCCAATTATCCCGGTCCAACATTTCTGTAATTCCTTTCACACTCAAGATAATTTTTCTGTTTCTTATTTGCATTTAGCAGTTGTTAAAGGGGGAAGAAGAAAGGAAAAGCCAACATTCTTTCGTACAGAGAGGCATCAGCGTGCTCCGTTACACTTATGATTTAATGATGCCTGTAGTGCAAAAATTACAGAAAGCATATATGAAAATCTATAAACTCTAATTCATATACTTGCATTCACATGTCCATGTATTTCACATTACACAAGCATACATTTTTGGGCTCACCTCTGTGTCCATTACCATTGAAAATTGTTTATTTCTCCTCACTTACAGACAACCATCCAACAATCAACCCCTCCATACGGTTATGGAATTGTCACCTACTTTTTTTTTTTTTTTCAATGGTAAATTTCAGAGAAAAAAGGTTCTTTTTAACACTTTCCTATTAGGCAATTGCATTACTTGCAATTTTATGCTGTTTAAAAGCTGTCTTACAGGTAATTCCTGAAAATGCTTGTTCTGCCCTTTTTTTTACTAATTCTTGTAAACATTCAAAACACGCTGATTTCTTTAACCACGCAGATCACAGAATATTAAAGTGATGACTCTCTGCTAAATGTTCCTATTCTAACTGTGAAACATATTTCCCACAAATGCTCTCTAGTGTCAATTTAAAATTTGCTGTGTCAGTAACAATTCTTGCCAGAAATTTTCTGCTACTAAATATTCAGAGAGTAAACATCAAACAATTGATCTATACAAATGAACTATTTTTTTTTAATTGGCATCAGGAGGAATTCTTATCATCTTCCCCTCACAGGAGGAAAAGAAAGTGTTATAAATACATGCTGTTCCTTACATAACTACGAATAAATAGAATTCTAACACACCATTTTGAAGGCATAGATTTTGAGTGCTAGGAAAATTCAGTGAAGAGGGAAATCCACATAGACTGGAGGGAAGTCCAGGAAAGAGGCTAGAGTAGCCTTTTTTGGATTTCCTGATACAAACCAACTCACAACTTTTGGACATTACAAGATCTTAAATTGAAGTAATCCACACACCTCCATTATGCAAAGAGGCAAAGCAGATTATCTCTCATTAGAGAGATGAAGTTCTGGGCAAAATATTTTTTTAAAGTATAAAATCAGCTTGGCATGCTGAACCGTTGATTGGTGAGTTTATCTAAACTTCATCTTTGCATTTACATCATAAGATATTTAATACTGCTAGTGAGTTTTTTTTCCCCCAGAATTAAGTACTTTGATCTATTTTGTTAAGGAGCCCATCAATATTATCTTAAAAATATAAAATGAATCATTGCTATTTCAATAGGTAATGAATTATTTAGTGCTCCATATGGCAATCATTTTTGAATCTCCCAAAATTTAATAATAATTTATGGTGATCCCCCACCAAATGTTTTTGAACCCCCAAAATAAGAGAGTGAAAGGAAAAAAAACTCTTTAAGTCTTTTTCAGTAGTTGATCTAGCCTCTGTGAACAAATATCCATTAAACAAATTACAGTTCC
The DNA here is from genome assembly GCA_008921705.1 of Burhinus oedicnemus. Classification (NCBI taxonomy): domain Eukaryota; kingdom Metazoa; phylum Chordata; class Aves; order Charadriiformes; family Burhinidae; genus Burhinus; species Burhinus oedicnemus. Next base: position 201,035 of record VFFE01007220.1, read on the forward strand.
TAATTATCAGCTTCGTTCTTTGCTGTTATCAAAGTGATCAAGACCTGAATTAGTACGATCAGCCTAATTATCTGCTCAGTCATACTAATGAACATCACCCTGCTGTTAACCAGGATGTACAACTCTGAGAATCTCTCCAGAAATCCAGGTCAGTTCGGTGCCTTTCAGGAAGCATTAAATAAGTTCACCTAAAAAAGAGAATCAATGTCAGGAAAAAAGTTTCTAAAAAAATTAGATTCTAGTTGTACTTGACAGCTTGAAGAGGAAATCAGTTTGGTTTCATTTCTTGAGAGATTCTAGTTTTAGACCAATATATTTCAGTCCTGGCAGGATTAATAGATGTCTCACTCATTTGCCAGGATGAATTTTCCATTTCAATATGACTCTATTGCAACAGCACCACAAAAAGACCAGCAAGTATCTATAACTCCCAATAATATTTTGCAGCACTCTTCTTCAGAGGGCAAAGTATTTAATCAGATACAATGGGACTTAATGGAATATCACAACTGTCCAGCTACTCCTAGTTACTAAACCCACATGGTTATAAATCAAAGTTTGCCAAGATTTTGAACCTGTGATCAGGCGCATGCAGTTTAAACCACCAGCGATTCCAGCCTGCCTGCCTTTAGTACAACCTACCAAGGCAAGAAGCAAGTCATCACATCTCAGCTTGAGGTTTTCAAGGGAAAAAAATTCCATTACCTTCTCAGGAATTACAGTCAATTGTTTAGTATAAAATAACTTCCTTCCTCTCTTTATAAATGTTACACTACAACAATTCTTCTACATTTAAATTTATCAGGAGCTTTCACAAGGAAGGGTAGAGAAGTAATTGATCTATTAGGTAATACATACAACTACATATTCTCAGAATAGGATCAGTTCAGTTTCAGTGTTTGATGAAAAGGTTTTATTCTATGCTGTATAAAGAGAATAAAATTCATTCTGATCTCTGACCTCTTATTTCACATATTTTATAAACTGCAAGGGGGATATGCATAGAAAAATAGTTATATACATCGAGAAACTGTCATACCTATAGGATAGCCAAAGTAAGTTAAGTTCAGAGTTTTCAAACCTGATTGCGTACCGCAGCATATTCAAGTGCAACTCTTCACAATTTGTAACTTTGATATGAAGGACTAACAGGATTTCCATTTTAATAAGGTCACACTGTACTTTCTAACATATTAACTAATGAAAAATTAGTGTAGATCTAAGCTGTGAGACAAAGTGACTTAATTACATAATGTAACAATTAACCTGGAACAAATACTACAAAAAGGTTTTCCTTATATGCCATGCACAGTGATGTTTGTAACATTCTCTCTCGTGTTTTGGTTATCCAAGAAAACTGACACTCAAACAACAACCTTTTTCTCCTTAAGTACATCATTCTTTAAGTAGGTATTAGATTTTAGGGGTTTAATTATATTCTAAGTGGAAAGAGAACACAAATTCTAAGTATTGACTTAAACCTACTCTAAGGAGTCAAAAAAGACTTATAATACCTAGCTGCCCAAATAACCTTTTAAAGCCATGTCCATTTGCATACCTCTGACACTTCAGATAAAATGAGTTTATGCTAACAAAGCTGGCTATGCACCACGAGAGACCAGGAGTGCTTACATAGGAGCTGATATAGGTTTGCAGTGAGGTGATGGACAACTACAATAATAGTTCTTTGCAATTATAGAGGGGAAAAAAAAAAAAAAAAAGTATAATTTAAGAGTCACCCATGCAACAGTCTTGTAAGTGTTAACTCTCCTTTATCCTTCCTGAAATTCTTAGAAGCTACTCATAAGGTTACACTCAATATTTTGGACAAATGCATTTCAGGTAGTGTGGGGGCTTTTTCCTCAAATGTTTGATATTCTTTTTTTTGCATGATTATGTTGGCCATAAGGTGGTGTTCTTCCTCTGTGACTGGATGATTGAGAGAAAGAAGAAAGACACACAGGATACAGGAAAGAGCCATAAATCACACTCCTGGGCATATCTGTGAAGCACTGAGGATTTGCGAAAGAACATTGGGCAGCCACCAAAATTTTCATGAATAGTAAATAACACTAGCTTCAGAAATAGTACCAAACAAAAACTTGAATGATTTATGAACACTTTTTTTTTTTTTTGTCACCAGGTAGAATTCATTCATTTGGAACCCTCAGAATATCAAAGAGGAAGATATATATAATATTTTACTACTTAAGCCAGCTCTATGGGATTATTTCAATTGAAACCAATATTTTTTTTTTTTTTCATTATTCATCTCCGATAACGGAATGAAACGTTCGTGTTTACAATGCACAGGTGAACTTCAATACATAAGCATTAACTCACATATACTAAGGGTCCACAAATGATTCTATGCAATTGAAGATTTTGTAGAAACGTGATTCATTTTTTGTGTTAGTAAACACAGTACGTACAAGAGCTAGATTGCTAAGTAGAGGCAAGAGTACTACTGAACGCAGAGAAACAAGAACCTCTTCATATTGGAGAGCATCTCAAAGAAACACGTGACTAAGCACCATACTACATTGATTCAGAGAAAGTCAGTTTGATGGGGTGCTTAAACATTAATTATGTTTCTTAAAGTCTAGTCCCATGTCCACTAAATGCACCTACATGGCAGATCACCTCACTAGAATGAGAGGTCACTTACCCATAGTTGGTTTGTTGCACTTAGATCCACTGAATATTTTCTTTTGGATTTTTGCAAGTGAATATGCATCTCCAAGTTTTACTATAAAGCCTCAGGTTAAAATAAACAAAAAATTTGAAAAAGAAATCCCATCAATTATACTGACTTTCTTTGCATGTTTAAATTATGTCATGAAGGTTTCTTAATTTGAACACAAAACCCTTCAACCCAGTCATGCTTTGAACTGAGGAAACACACTTTATTTTTTTTTTGTGAACATCGATTTACAAAAAAATTCAATTAGTATTGTATGTTTATACATAGGAGGAATGAGGAAATGAGTTTGTTTTTGCATGTCTTCTTATTAAATATACATTCAGTTTAGAAAGGGGGGAAGGGTAAAGGTGATTTCTGAGGAGTTTGAAAGGACTAAGTAAGAGAGAAAATTAACTTCAGCACAGCTCCGAGACTACAAGGAGCTTACCCAAGAGAATAAGATGACTGCAACGCTTTCCTCTGGTTGTTTCTAATGGTTATTTTAATTTGTGTTGTATTCCATGACCTTTCAAAGATACTAAGAGAAGTCTTTTTAGTTGTTTTGTTTTCCATCTCACACATACAACTGAGTGAATTTCTGAGGAGGACTCAGTCCGGTGTACCAAACTGCTGCACAGCATCGTCAGCTACAACACAAAGCTGAAAAATGTACTAAACTCACAAAACTATAATAAGTAGAGTGGAAGGCAGCTCAGCAGGATCCCACAGAAATCCAATAAATGTTTCTGCAGGATTCTAACAATTTTTAGCGAGGGACACTGCAAACGCACTTTGTGAAATTTGTTTAGAACAAAAGAAGGAGCCGATGGTTTTATTTCAAAAGTGGTTGCCCTGTATTCATTGCCTCCTAAACTGAGCCTGGAATGGTTTGAAACCTTCTACCAGCAAGAGAATGCAACTTTCAGCTGATCATTTTTTGCCAAGACTGAAGATAAATGACTAACAGGCTTGCAGACTTCGACGGCTTTGTCATCCAGAGCAAAAGTTTCAAGCAAACACATCTGTGCAATAGTTCTAATGCAAATATTACCCGGTCCTCTCCAACTGAAGTGCCTATTGGCAAGTCTGTGAGTATTTCTCCACAATCTTTTTATATACAGCCTAAGGACTCCGACAAACTCGTTCTTTCCCTTCAAAGGCTTGTTAAGTATGTGATGAATAAATCTGTCACTTCCAATTCTAAACTGACTTTCTGCTTTGATTGCTGCAGGATCTTGTATCCATGGCAACTTTTCACCACTCAGAATCGATTAAAGAAGTGATCAGTTAATCTAAATAGCCGTGCTGATGGAGGCGATTGTTTTTTTCTGAAATAGCAACCGTGACAGGTACTGTAAGTTTCCTTGACCAGTTAGTTTTCCAACACAGCAAGTAATGAATTCTCAAAGAACACATTGTGGTCAGCTGAATGCTCAGTTCATTTCTCCTCTCTAAAATGGGTCTCTAATTAAATACTCCTGCAAATCAGTATCTGCGTTTCTGACTAATATGTCCTGCTCTTTTTTTTTTAAAAAAAAAAAAAAAAAAAAGAAAAGCAGAGCACCACAGTGTACAGTTCTTGCTGAAGGTCTGAGCTGCGTTTGTCTCCAAATACAAATATATTTTTTATTTGCTTTGGAATTTAGGACAATCAGATTTATTTAGTAACAGGAGGAGCCATCAAAAGTTTTCAGTCAGGCATAGCTGAATGTTCAAATTAATTGCACAGCGTGGAGTCCCAGTGTACCAAAAGTGTGTCAAAAGCACTGCTACAGGTAGGGGAATGCAAGGTAGAGCCATGCTTGCAAAGGACAAACTACTTCACAAAGTGTTTCTAGTTCTACAGAACATCTTTATTTTGCACATTTGTCAAACTGTAATGAGTTCCTAACTCATATATTATATGTGAAGGTCCTGGGACCAAACATTAAAGACCTTAAGTGTACATTGGAATTTATAGTGATTAATGTGGTAACATATCTTGTAAAGTCTACAAAGGCACACATTCAAAAAAATACGGAAATGCTGAAGGAACGGAATCAAGTCTTAATGCTTAGATGTAATAAATGGGCATGAAACAGCTTAGCGGGCTTTACATGTTTTAGATGTGAAAATGGCACCCAGCAAAACACTGCAACTTCAAAGTAAAATATTATAAATTAAAGCACAGAGGAGGACTTCAACCATAATTAAAGTTCTCTTCCTTTGATGACAGAAGCTTAATCTGTGATCGATATTAATTATATCAATATTAGCATGAAACAAGCAGGATGCAAGCCATTTTAGTAACAAAGGGATTTTGTGCAGATTTCCTAGGTAAGAGCTCAGGATTCTAGGTACAAGATCATTCATGTTACAATGAGTCTCGGCAACTTCACCCAGGCACCAAATTAAACAAGCATAAGCATGAAGTAGTCGCAACGGTAACAGGATGCCTGACACTAAGCCATCTTCATTCAGACAATTTGACAGCCAAACAAAAGGTTAGCAATCCCATCTGATCACCTCTGCTGTATGCCATTCTTCTGTATCCCCAAGCTTACTAGTATTTATAATGTATATATGATGAATACCGAGAGATGACTTGGGCTAGTTAAGCTGCAAATGGAATACTATTTTTGGTTTTTCCTTTTGTTTCACCTACACAGAGAGCTCTTTTGCTCTCATATGGGGTGATGTCCACATACAGCACCTCTACAGCCACATTACGAGCATCAAGCTATTAAGATTATGCTGACAGGGTGCTGAAAATATGAAATCTCCAATAGTGGGAACTGTGCTGTGAAGGTTTTGAATCCTCTCCCTGAAGTGACAGGAGATGGGAAAAGGAAAAATTACAACAAAAAATTCAAAGAATTAATGAATGTCAGGTGAAGAACAAATGCTGAAAAGGTCCAAATGCCCTTTGCTGTTCTAAGTCTCCCATGGGAGGAAAGGCAGCTCGGAGGAATCAGATTCTTTACTTCTACATTGTGCAATATGAGGTTCCCATGTAAGTATAATACAAGGTTAGTTGCTCATAATGTAAAAAGAGATAATAGACTCAGATTTCAGTGAATGACATCATGTTGTTGGTTCTGGTATAACTGTCACTGCCTGATGGATAAGCAGGAGGAATGAATAACGACATCGCAACCATGGTGTTGACAAGCGCTGGGGGCCTGGGGTTCCTCTTTGCTGGCTTCAGACTTCCATATCTGAGCCAGTCACCTGAGAGCCATAGTCAAATCAGAGAAACAAAAGAACTGGTCTGACTCCCCCCCGCCGACTACAGCCAGGAACCACCAAGGATATTCCTCCCTGGGGACTATAAACTAGATTAAACCAGCAACTGTCCTACTTCAGACACAGAGCTGAAGGCAGTATATCAAGTTGAAGTCCAAGCTCATTTCATAAGGCATAGTGAGCGTGAATGTGTGTTAGACATACAAAATCTTAGGAATATAAACACAAGCTCAGGTTACATCTTCTGGTGGTGCAGCAGCTGACAGTGACCTGTGACTTGCGTGAGGAGCAGCAGTTCCTCCCTCCACTGGCAGCACCAAACTGCTGGAGTGTGCAAGTCAACGGTGTACAACTCCAGCCATTCAGATTCAGGACAGGGAATGAAGATTCTGCCAGGCTTGTTGTCTTGTCTGAGACATCTCTGAACAGCAGGACTAACACAACCCAAGGAAAGTTACCTTGGGCTGGCCCATGACACTTATCATATAAACACTGATTGCAACCAGAGCTTACTCATAGGACCTGCTCCTTCTCATGCTTTGACTATTACTGCTGTACACAGGACTGTCAATGTGACAAGTTGGACTGTCTCTCCCATTCAGGCAAAAATCTGTGTTTTGATGCTATACCTCCCAAATCAAAAAGTTTTGAAGCTTTTTTAGTAGAGAAAGCTGTCAGTACTTAAAAAACACACCCACAAAACATTCCCCACATTTCTTTGTTGCCTGTGTGGCCAACTGCCAAATTTTGATATTTTTTTCACCCAAAACACAGAGACCATACATTCAGCCATCAATACCACAAACTGAAAAGTACAGTCCTCACTGAGCAGAAGCAGCTGCTGAGAAGAAAAAAAAAAAAAAAAAAAAAA